>VYZX01021029.1:142535-242631 GCA_013401335.1 Brachypteracias leptosomus | reverse complement strand
GGGGGGGGACCAAAACCCACAACAAGTTTCTTCCTTTTAGGGAGAGGAGATAGGTGAAAACAGCACCCTGGGGAAAAGAAATAGATGGGGTTGTCTGAACATGATCCTGCCCAGCTCAGCTCTCAGCACCAGAAGAATCCTCAAAGGGTTCAAACCTTTAGGACTGGCCCTAGGATTCCAACACAACCCCAATCAGAAGTGGCATGTGGTTTTCCAAGTCAAGATGTCACTTGCCTGGACATGTGCCTGTGCCAGCTGTTCCTGCTGAAAGCTTAAGCCTGCAACTGTTTTGCTTCATTTTCCTGGCTGCTCTCAAGTTAGTTTCTGATTCTGCCTTTCCAAAAGTGGTTTAAAGGAGAATAAAACCAATAAAAGCACACAATGGCTGGTATAGCTTCCTCCAAGTGAAGCTGAAGAGTGAAGGCACAAAAACCTTTATTCTAAGCAATCCCTATCACAACCTGCACTCTAAAATTAGCTTAATCAGTGCATGTAACTACAGCCTGTGCTCTTCACACCTGCATGTCCCACTCCCTCTTTCCCTCTCCCAGAAGTTACTCCCTTTCCCATTGGATTTAAGGTGGAAGCAGGGGAACAACACCCAACCCAGAGTCAGCATTAATTACCAAGTGCTTCCTGATGGGCTCTAGCACCAGAGAACTGGGTGGGGAGACAGCAGAACTCAGCCCACTAATAAAGGCCCTATTTAAATGGCTAACAAAGGATGCCTTGCACGCTGCACAGGCGAGACACTTTAATCTAAACCACATATTAATACAATTTGTCCTAATATTTAGCAATTTATTAGGTTTTTTTTTTAAGCTGACCTAGCTTCAGTCCTCAGCCAGAAGAAGAAACGTTAAAAAGAAAAAACAACTAAAAACACACCCAAAGACCCAGTGAATTTGGAGCGTGGCTACAGGAAAAACTGATGCATGGCATCTGCTCTGCAAATTATTTTCCACATGACATTTCCCCCCACCCCTCCCTGAAAATTCCCATTCAGTTGGCTGCTATTTGGGTTACTGGAGAAGCCAGGAGCTCTGTTCAAGGACCTGGTCCCTGCCCTGCTCTCCGCCACGCAGCCACAACGACAGAGCCATCTGAGCTTCTGCAACCAGCTCTCTGACACAGGGGACACAGCCACACAACCTAGAAAAATACTCTATTCATAAAAAGCACATATTTACATCCCTAAGCAAACTCTTTAAAAGAATATATTCGCCCACACAGCGCTGCTGAGAGGCACACAAGAAAGAGTTTTTAAGAGCTCTTTAAACTGGAATGTAGAGGTATCGAAGGTGAGCTTGGGTTTTAGATTCAATACACTATTGCTCCACTCTTTGCTCTTAACAGTTTGGCCTGAAACAATCCCAGGCAATTCTTCTAAGACAAGCCTGATTACTTTATGACATCTTGCTTCAAACTGATTAGGGTTGAAGAAACTCAGAGGTTCACTTAGGGCTCATTCCAAAGAGAAAAAGTCAGCTTTTGAAACAGTGTTTTTCAGGGCTTTGGTTTAGATCCGTTTGCCAAGCTATGCATTAGCACACTTTTGGGCAGGGGGAGCATCCTCATCATCTTTGGCATTTCTGCTGGTGTTTTGGGAACAAGTTGCTTACCAAGCCCAGGCAGAAAGCCTAAAACTGCCAAATGAAGACAGCCCAAGGCCTCTGCAACACAGAAGATAAACTTTGCACTTTCTGTCAGCACCAGCACTAGCCTGGAAAAAGTGAAATCGTTCTTAGGAGTGAAAGGGCAAATGTAGAACAAACAATTACAAATGAGATTAACAAGTTAGAAGGGAAACCAGACACCTTAAACCTTCACCTATGTTAGGTCACGAGCTTCAGCAATTTTTTTCCATTTCAAGCCAACCTAACTTTATTTCTAAACAAAATTCTAATATAAATCATTCATATCCTGGACACTAACATGTGTGCTTCTAATACTGTGATGCCTCAAAACACAACAGTTGATCCTTTTGGTAAAGTGACATTCCCCAGGAAATACGCATTTTAATCAGATTCTATTTTCTTTCTTATGCTATTTTTCAAGTGTAATAACAAACTTGTGTAATTTAACAACAACAAAAAGACAACAAAAATTTGGTAAATGAACTGAAAAAAATCATTAAGGGGATTTCTAAATCCCTGTTTAATGAAGTATAATAGACTGGGTTGTTTCTGTTTGTTGGGTTGGTTTTTTCTGTAAGGTAAGAGTGAGTTTTGGTTTTTATAGTTTTTCTATTGTTTCTATAATTTTTAATACAGCAAAGCTTTGCACAGAAAATTCAGACTCCTGCAGCATTCAAATTACTACTTAAGCTGATTAAAACTTGATGTGCATGGACCACACTTCCTCTCACACTATCTCCAGGATGAGTCCTGGTCTGCCTCACCTGCAGCCCCCCAGGAGGTGGGCAGTGACAGAGAGATGATCCCTTGAAGCTTTCTCTTGGAGGTTGACTGCTGTTAGTTCTTATGAAAAACTAACTGAAAAACCCTTATTTCCTCCCTCTACCTTAGTACAGCCATTCAATTAATGTCTTTGCAAGCAGATCAGAAGAGAGAGTTATCTGAAGGCATCAGGCATATCAGAGCAATTCTGTAAGAGGGAAGAGTCATCCTAAGGTAAAAGACCTCAGAGAATGCCATACAGCCACTCCTGAAATTGCTTTAGTCACCAGTTTTCATTAAGAGATGACACCAACCTGCAGCACTTCAGGCAAAATGTAATTCCTGCTGAACATATTGCTATTAAGAAAGGGGAGGACAGTGCATTAAGTTGTCCACTGTCACACATCTTTCTACAAGCAGTATTATTTTTGAAATCCATTTTAAAAATAATACTTCACATATTATATACTTTTGCCATGCACAACTCAAGACACTTTCTGCAGCCAGAACTGGTAATTTGATAGAACTAATAAATTACTAATAGGCTGACTTTCCAGTCTACAAGAGAAAAATGGTATTAGTCACATTTTCCATGCAGACAGAAATTTGCTGGTTTTCCTCTCCAACGAATGTTGACTTTTGTTCAGCACTGGAAGAAGTCTCACTCCATATCCTACTGTTGGTCTTGGGCACCAAAAATTAACTTGCTACTTTTGCTCTCTTAGAGCAAGAGTTTCAATGAATACTTCCCTCTTTTCAGATGGAAAGCATCTAAGAAACTCACTTGATTCAAAGCTTGTCTTGTGCTGCTTTTCTTTATCTCTAGAGTAACGTATTGGGTTTTTAAGCAAAGCAAACAGAGAGGATTTAGTAGAATACAATTTCTTTTGTTTTATTGCTCCATTAATTTTATTTATGTTCAAATTTGTTGCTTTTATCAATTTGGTATGAAGGAGAGAGATGCATCAGGAGGAAGAGACATGATTGTACTTCAAAATGAGGCATTGGGCAGAACAGGAGCAGGAGAAGCCTGAGCCACCCAAGATAATCCATCATACTAATACAATGCAGTTTTGATAGGTAGCAATTACAGGGTAATAGGCAGTCCAAGCATTATTCAGAAGTCTACTGCAGCCACACATTTAGAACTGTGCCTTTACATTCCTTCCTGCAGACATACATATAAGCTGACATTATTTAAGAAAGGGGGGGGGGAATCCTTTCTTAGCAGTATATTTTGAGTTTTCCAGTCTGTGTCTCTTGAAAATTTGCCACTGCAGAAAAAATGACCAGTTTCCCCAGATTTCTTTCTTTATAGTGTTATTGTGATCACTCATCTGTGCCTCGGTCAGCAAAGCAATAAATACTCGTATCTTAAGGAACTGTAACGATAACATCTCACCAAAACCTAATTAAATACTAACTAAAAAAATTCCAGAACGAAACAGATGCTCTGCTAACTGAACCCACCACACAGTGCACTTCTGGGTTAACATGCTGCCAGAGAGATTTTTCTTAAGTGATGCAAAGGACAAGTCGTTTTTTAAGGCAGCATCCTTGACAGCATGAATCAGATAGAAAAGAAGAGAAAGCAAAGCACCTAGCTACAAGAAATGAATGATGATGGAGACCCTGCAGAAGGCCTTTCCTAATGACAAGATATTACTGCACAGGTTAATGAAAACCAAATACCAATTTAACATGCTAACCTTTGAGCAAATTGAGTTCAACTAATCAAGAGCCCTTCAAAAGGGTATTCTGAACTAAGAGAAAAGACTGGAAAAATCATTTACATAAGATGGCTGGTAATGGTGCATTTAATGGCATTGGTGATAGGGAATTATACTAAGGAAATGAACACATCATGTACGACCTATTCCCTAAAGCATTTAATAGGATGTCTCCAAAGAGCCAAGTTCTACCCATTGGTAGTGAAGCACAATTCCTGTTAACAAGCAAGGCAGTAACAGACTCTTCCTCAGGACACCTCTCCCACTGAATTTTAAACAGAAACAATACCTAGCATGCAATCCCAAACTGGACAACTTCATTGCACAAAGGGCTCTCCACATGAATTTTGATAACTAGTCCACCTCTGGATCAGATCACGCATTTCCCCCTCTGAACTCCTCCTGCAGAGAGAATATTTATTACCCATGATCTGCTATTTCTTTATGAACTCTGTAGAAGGATGTGACACCAATCTCTGAGTACCTCTGCCTGAAGACTACTGGATAAATAAATCCTCACACACTTCTTTTTAAAAGATTACCCTGGCAAACACACTTGGAAAACCTCCTAAGCTTGTGGAGGTTGACAAGCAAGGCTGTGCACATACCTGCCCTCACCTTGTCCCAGGCACTGACAGAAGCTGCATTTTTGATGTCCACTTAGCATGGTTCGAGTGTAAGAAAACAAATCTCCTTCATTCCCCTCTAAAATTGAAGGCAATGCAATTCTTACACATTTATCCAGACAGCTAAAGGAAAAGGGGTATTATCCTATGTAAGAAAAAAAGTCTAACTCCCATAAAGGTGAAAGATGCAACTGGTTTGCAGCTGCTGTGTGCACACACAGCAATGGCACTAAGGTTCTTCCTGTTGTTTCCCTCCTGTCTCCACCAAATCCCAGAGTCTCCCAAAACAGTTTTGCAAGCCTGCTTTCCCCCACCACCTCCACCTACTCTGAAGATGACTGGAAACAATTCAGCAGTCCCCAGCTAAGCACCATACCTGTAATTTACCACTTACCACTCGCACCGTGGCAACTGCGAGCTACATACCCGTGTTTGTCAAACAAAACAGCATCAAATTACACGCTTGGGAATGTGGCCAGCACCTCATAACAAGTCCAAGGCTTAATAGATGCAAGATGTTAACATTACAATAAAATCGGGGCGCATCATCTTTAGGAAACACATTTTAGAAAAATATTAAGCCCTGCAATATATTACCTTTGATAACATCAGATAATGCAGCCCTTACACCAGCCTTTCTGAGACAGAGGAGCAGGAATTTCTCCTCTGAAGACTTCCAATACAGCAGGGAATAGCTGGCAGCAAACAAACCCTTCCCTTGGCAAAGCATGTAGCACTGCTGGCTTGTGCATTTACTAATATTTTCAAACTACTTAAAAATGACCTAACACACCAGGCACCTTTGGCTTTACTAGCACAGCAGTGTTTCCTTCAAGCACTCTCAGCCTTGCCACATAACTACCCAGTGGAAAGACATCAAGACTGTCACCCAAATGAACATTCAAACAACATGATTACTGGAAATAATCCATACAAATATAAGGGAGGTAACTGTAATCAAGTTTCCTGCCTTTACACAGGAAAGCATCAATGAACAAAGGGTCCTAAACCTACAACAAAAGCACTTCAGATACTCCAGCCAAGAGACATGGCAGCCAGGCTGTCACTGACACTTCTGGCTAGGGTTGCACTCACTACATTTTAAGCCTTTAATTTTTTTAATTACTATTTTTGAAATATTATCTGTTGACCTTCACTTCAGAGAAGCACTGAATTACTCTAACAGCCACCTAAGAGATGCATTTTAGTGTTTTCTGGAATTAAAGATATCCAGAAAAAAGTCATCAAAAAATGATGCTAGTCACAGGTACATTCAACTACTGAAATCTCCTCCTTACATTTCAGTATATCACACTGTAATTTTATCAGTCAGATTACCCTCCTCCCTTTCAGTTCAGCTAAAGTTTAGGTGGTGTGATCCTTGCAGGCTGCACTGAAAGCACTAACCTAACATTTTTGGCTAACAGCTGCCTTTCAATTTTTTCTATTCTTCTTTTCACTTACTCATTCCTGTTTCACTGTCTGAACAATAAGAAACACATTATGAATCTGAAAAAAAGAGCCCATGGAAATGTGCCTACAGTTAATAAAAGACCCAAAGCATTTGTGATACCTTGCAGTAAAGGGATTCCATAATTAGAACATAATTACTCAGCCATATAATGTGTCAAATAATGGAGAATGATTATTTGTTAAACTACAGATAAAGAGAAGAATGAATAAATCTGGAACCACAGATAAAACCAATTAAATGAAAGTCCTTCCCTTTAGCATTCTTCTAACACTTTAGAGACCATCTCTACATCCAGTACTAGTTTACATGCACAACTGATAAAACTTTTACACTATATACACAGCATAAATCCCAGTAGTAAATAATTCAGTACAAGAAACGACTGCAAAGAGGGACAGCTGGTGCTGACAACGCTATCAGCATCTTTGTTACTACATGACATACAGTCAGTGATGAGTGGAGTAAGCTTATGGAGAAGACAACACAAATTCTAGGTTAAGGTTGGAGTCATTAAGGGATTTCAGTTATTACTTGAATACGAGCCAGCATCCTTTAAAGTAGCGTTCAAAGTGAAACTACCTGTCTTCAAAAGAGACTGAGAAGGTCTTTGCATATAAATTCAAAGCACACTATCAGAACACCTAAAACATACAGAGAAAGACATCACTCCTCTTTGTTTGGTGCAAATCCTACAACTCAGGTATTGCAGAGAATATAATATAATTTGACCAGTGAATTCAGTCAAATCTACCTTATACTATATATGGAAGAGGACAACTGAGGGTAGGAACCCACACAGGCAACCTTGGTGGCCGGCCAAGCAGGCAGCCTCTTGGAGTCAATACCACAGACATCCTCTGGACCAGCACAACAGCAGCTTCTTCTAAAAACAGCTGCCTGCCCTTAAAGTTACAACAAGCCTCAGCGGGGTGATGACATACAGGAAAGCTCAGCAGAAACAATAAGGAATGATAAGAACAAAAGATTTAAGAACAGTCCCAGAGGAAGCACTTACTTCAAATTAAAAGCCACACACGCCCTCTCTGCACATGGATTAAATCATCACCCATAAGTTGCTCTGCTTTTCCAGTTCATGGATTTCACCCCATAAAAGAGCCTTCCCACCTGTACATCTAGAATTAGAGTTTTTATTGGACTTCCTTGCAAGGCCACTGTGATTTTTTTCCTACTCCCCAAAGCTCATTAACTCACAGAAAGGAAGGTCAGTGTTGCCACTCGCTCATGCAATATGTGATGCTTTTCCCTGCCTACTAGAAGAAAGAGCCACCGAGAGTCTCACAACAACAAAATCACACCTCAGGTCACCTACTTTTCTCTGCCCCCTCCTTACAGCACAGCACAATTCCTGCCTCCATACAGCCTCAGCAATGCCCGATCCATTCCTAACCCGAAGAGTGACCTATAAGAAGAGCACTATTAGTCTGTAAGGCATAGATAGAAATCAAGAAAGGAATCAGGTAAACTACACTGAGAGCACAGCTAGTGATAAATTAGAGATCCAGCGTCTTAATTAGGACCAATAATTAGATTCTTTTTCAAAGAAACTGAGGTGTAAGAGACACTAATGTCATCTTTTCCTGCACAATAATATAATGTTGACTTTTTTAAACAAAAGAAAGCAGACTGCCTGACCAAGTCAGAAGATGGCCATTTTTGGGGGCCTGAATGTAACATCAGGACACACTGCTCACATTGTAGCAAATTTAAATAAAGATAAATCCTGTCAATGTAATCTTTTAACTGAAGTATGAGATTGGAATATCAATGGAAAAGGGTCCTGGTCTCAGCACCTGACCCAGACACCTAGTAGTAATATTTATCTAGCTTAAAGAAGCACTGAACAAAACAAAAACACTATGTAAAATACCAGGTATGTAAAATATAAAGTTATATTCATATCACTGCTTTTAAAGACATAGATTCATCAGTATTTGCTTTTTAGATATTATGACATTTTAATTTGACAAAACCTACAGCAAACTCCCCCAAACCCTACTTTTGCATTATCAGAACACTTATCTAACAGCGATACAAAGTTTCAAAGACTATTCAAAGTGAGTAAATAAGAACCCACTTGTGCAACAAATGTCCAAACTAGCCAGATGGAAACAAAACCAACAAAACTACTGAAAGCAGAAGAACTCCAGCCTTAAATTACTATCACAGGAATGGAAGCCTGCTGGTGCAGTATCCATTAGTGACTCAGCTCCCACAGCACCACTGCGGACGGACTCATAGCCACCCTCCTGGACTCGAGCTGTGGGGCAGTTTCCTACCAGGGGGGCTCAGGGACAGGAGCAGTTTTGCTGTTCCCTACAGACCCCTCGCTCTGCTGGAGTCACACAGCTGTACAAAGAGGGGTGTTAAACCTTCATTGCTATGGACCATTAACAGCAATTTATGAAAAAGTTAAATTTAAATGCGGGGTTTTTTTCACCACGTGCTAAGGAGGCATTTCACTGCTGCTGTGGTGACCACTGTCATCTTTGCACATTTGACACCAGTTCTGCAGACACAGAACCACTCTGTTTCAAAACCACACGCTCTTGTTTTCAGAAAAGAATCACGCCTCCAATACTTACAAACAGCATGAGACATGTTATAAAATGCTGAATAGCTTTCCAGTTACTTCTAAAAGACCTCAGAAAACTCATGTATCCTGGGCCATAAAAATGCACTTCCCATCATTCTGGTTAGAACATCATCAAAATACCATTTGCATTTTTACAAGCCCAATTAGCCCCCAGATCCCTCTAATGACTCTCCCTCTTTCTGCTTGATATTAGAAATCATTATATTTGAACTTGATGCATTTCAGAAGGAAACTAGAATGGCTGAATTTTTATATTTATTAATACTGAATAAAGACATTGGTACCACAGGAGCACATAGTTAATGAAGATTATCTGTTATCCTTCTGCAGAAAGCATGTCTCCACTGAACAAGAAGTGTATATATGATCTGCTAAACTGCTGCTGAAGCTCACATGGCATTTAGATATTTTACTTAATGTGAGAAAAGCAGCACTACCAGCTACAACAGTTAAATGCCTATTACACAACTTGTGCCATAATACAGTATCAAATTCAACAGCACTGAGCGCACCATCCAAGCTTGATTTATTGCAGCTAATTGCTAATTAGGGTTATTTTTGAAGCACTGCTGTTTGCATTGCACCAGATTTGCACTTGGGGAGAAAACAGGATTTACAAGGTCAGAATGAAGTTTAAACATTTGTATACAGACTGCTCCATTCCCCTCAGTATTGCTAAAAGGTCTTAGCAATCTGAAGACAACAGTATTTGCACATGTGATGTTATTAAAACCGGGCACTCCCAACTTTGTATAAAGCAGTTATTAACATGCAAAAATTCAAAGTAGGATTGCAATGGTTACCCAGACAACTTTCTAATTAAATAATGGCAGTAATACCAGGATGCACCCATGTACTACATTAAAAATTGAACAGTGCCTCACTAATAATGCATTGGTCATTTGCATACTCTAAAGACCCTGGCTGCCAGTATCAGCTATGGACCATCACATCTTCAACCACCAACACACACACCCTGCATCCCCTCCCATGGTGAGTAATTACAAAGATGAACACATCAGGAATACACGGGGGCTCTTGTTTCAGATTCCTACCTATTAAAACCCATTTAAGTATTGTTAGTAGCAGGAGAATCCTCGAGATCAAAACTCGGCTGTTTCTTTCAGAAATCAAATCCCACTGTAGAATATATTATCCCTAATTTTAGCATCAGTCTTCTCATTCTCCCAGCAGATTTCTGTCTGGTGTTTCAGGCACCATGGCAGCATGTCTGCAACCAAAATACCATCGTACACTCAGCCCGTGGTGCTGGATTCCCCGGTGTCTCTGCAATGTCTCTGCCAATACCCAACACAGCTACATCCAGCTGTACTGCAGGTGAGCTATCCTGAGGCATGGTAAAAAGAAGGGAAGAGGATTAATCCTCCTTCCAAAATTCTACTACAGCTGTCAGGAACTATAAAAGTAGACTGTCAGAATGCTACAAAATATAATCCCTTCAAAAATAAAGCTTCAGTTTGGTTAGACTGGATACAGGGCACTAACATGCAGACTGTACAGAATTAACTGACTACAGTGAGAAAGTATGAAGGCTGAGTGACCCCTAATCAAGAAAACATGACATGCCTAGACTTCCCAAAGGTTCCTCTTGAATTATTATCTCAGTTCAGATTTATTTTTATGATTTGCTATAACTCTTTCCAAATCTTCTCTAATCATTAGCTGTATCAGCAGTATGAGAGCCATATGAAAGATAGCGCACTGTTATTTTTGGTTTCAAGAGACCAATTGCATTTCCAAATATACTGCTAGCATAATCCAGTCAGGCTGTGGTTTCATAAATCCAGAGAGTTTTTTTGGCGTATTATCCCAGAGACGAAGACAGCTAGCACAAAACCTCAGGGGAGTGGGGATTCACAGCTTTGACTTCATGAACTGCTGCACAGGGTCATGCTTAAATGTTAAAAAAAGAAACAAAAACATAGGCCTGCTCAAGGAGATGGTTCAGAGAACTTGCTTTTGGTAGGAATGAAGAGCTCGAGTCTTTCCCATGTCCCTAGAAATATATTTGGATTTTGGCAACATGCTGGAGCCTGAATGAAGGAGCTCCCAAAGCAGAGCATTATGGAAATGGGATGAAGACCAGGATTCCAGCACCAAAGCATGTTCACTACAGCATCAGCTCTGCCCTTAGCACGGGTACATGCTTCCCAGTTGTGTCTCAATGGAAAATACATTTGCATCAGCAGAAGGCTGCTTACAGACAAGCTGTTCCTTCCTGTCCTCCACTTTGTTTTTAAAGGAAAGCCGCACTTCTTCCTATCCTCCCCCACCAGACTTCTACAAGTACAAAAGGACTGCAGCACACGCCAAGGGTCACACCTCTGCAGCACCAGTTGACAGGAAGGGGCTGGATACCACAGGAGCTGGTGTTTTCCTCTGTATTACACCACATAAAATATAGGTATGTGGCTATTTTGAATAATTCTCCCCAGTCAACAAATGCTCTCAGAAAAACTCTGCAATACAGCAAATTTGGCCTCTACACTTTTCACGAGATATTTTGTATTAGTAGCTTCAGCTGTTTCAAATGTTAATCAGGTGCTCAAAGCCCAGAGATCCACAAGCAGCTCCACGACCCCCCAAAGCCCCAGGCTTGGTCTCCACCACAACCACACTGCCCTGTGATGGCTTTGGATAGGCCATGGCTGGTGGGAGCTCAACCCTCCCCTGCACACAGATCATGGGCTCAGCCCACTCACACTGAGAAGACTCAGTGGATTATGTCTGATCTCAGGATCTCTCAGGAACACAGTCCCTGAAGAAGTACTAGGAGGTGGGATAGGCAGAGAAATACATTGTGAGAAAGTTATTCTTTTGACTCAAGGAAAAAATCCAGCTCTGTTTGGAACTTTTGAGTAAGGTCTTAAAATCCTTCACTTCTGCTTACTCCACCCTGTTATTGTGCACTGTTTTACCATTGCAAATATTGTCCTTGAGACAGGCTGCACATGTTCATACAGCATCCAGCAGCAGGAATCTCTAAAATCTTGCGGGCATTGCTACAACATAAATGCTCAGACTCAGAGCAATTACTTCTGACTCCACTAATGAGACAAGCATGGTGTTTCTGTACTATATACACACATTACATACAAGTTACAAGTACCTTGGCTGTGATGTAAACCCATCCCTACTT
The DNA here is from genome assembly GCA_013401335.1 of Brachypteracias leptosomus. Classification (NCBI taxonomy): domain Eukaryota; kingdom Metazoa; phylum Chordata; class Aves; order Coraciiformes; family Brachypteraciidae; genus Brachypteracias; species Brachypteracias leptosomus. Next base: position 230,628 of record VYZX01021029.1, on the reverse strand, counting down.
AATTTATGTTTGCACACAATTGGATTGAAAATTAAAATTAATAGAAAGCTAAAATAAATAAAAGACCTCCTGCTGGTCTGTGTGAACGTTCAAGAAAGCAAAGAGCAGAAACACTTCATTCCCCCATAACCTCAGTACAGACTTTGCTGATTCCCAATTACTAAACAGCCCTGTCAGACACCATAGACTGACTTGGTGTGGGGGGGGAGACGTGAGGGGTGCACAGAATAGAGGAATTTTCTCCATTCATCAGGCAGCCTTCCCCTCTCCGTAAGGAGTGGGGACTAATGCACGTAAATCCTTGGTTCATCAAGAAGTGAATAGACCTTTTGTTGCAGTCTATTAGAGTTATAAAGATTCTGGCCACGCTTCTCTTGCCACCACCATCCCCTCCACCAAAATGAAAGGTAGAGCTTAAAAACACAGAAACAGATCAGGATTCAAAACACGCTGGAATAGCCCGGCTGCACCAAGAAAAAGAGGGGGGAAACTCCCCCCCCCCCAAAAAAAAAAAAAATCAAACCACCAAACCTGCCAGCCTCCTTTTCAGGGCCTTACAACACCACTTTTGAGAAGTTTTGCTCAGGCAGCTGACATCCAGTTTTCCTCTTCTCCTGCAGATGTGTGGCTCTCCTGCACAATGGGCGCCTGCAGCCCTGGCTCTCTTCCAGGTCCCACTGTGTGACAGTAACAAAAGGCGAAGCTGGAAGCCCTCAGCTACAGCACAGCTCTAAATGATTTAGTGACCACGGCATCCAGACCTTGGCAGCAGCTGCTGCTTTAAAGGGACATTACCCAAGGAGTCAGCAAACCACAGAGGCAGGCGTGTTTTCACACCAGATTGGAAAAGTTCTGTTCAAAATTGAAACGGTCCTGCTGCATTTCTTTAAAAACCCAAGGCAGGGAGTGGGGAGCAGGAGAGCAGGGCAGGCAGGGATTGCTGTAGGAAGTTGTTAGTGCAATACCACAAAGCCTGAAAGACCATCTATTAAGTATCCTCCACAGAAGGATTTCAAGGCACTCTGCGAGTGTTAGCGAAGGCAACCTTCCACCTCCACAGCAGTGTCTTATTTTCACTTTAGAGTTAGAAAAATAAAACCCTGAGATTAAACCAGCCACTAGTGACCACGACAACTTCAACCCAGGATGACACCACATGGACACCTTTTCTCAAGTGTGTGGAGAAAATCACCTCTCCACATATTAACGTTGCATCATGTTACAAACTTCCCTTTTCTTTGGTGTACAATTGTACAGCACCATAATGCTACAAAAGGGCTTTTGCAGAGTATTTTTATACTGAACACTATCTCTGGCTTGTGAAGTGAGGATATTTATGAGCACCAGCATGCTGAGCATTGGACATCAATGCATACCATACCTTAGTGCACACTGCTCCTGCAGAAGCCTATTGTCAGTCCCCCGCTGAACTCCACAACAGTTTTTGCGCCCCTGTTCCAGAAAGTTATGGGCTAGAAGAGCTGGATTGTTTTTTACACAGACAAGATCCGAACAAATCCACAAATCCTTTCAAACTCCACGAGATACTTTACTTCCTCTCCAAGGTGCAGAAAAGCTGAGCTTTTGCTGCACAACTTCTCACGTGCATCACAGGATTAATGAACGAGGCTAGTGCAATCTTCAAAAAAACCCACAGTGAAAACAAGAAGTGCCTTTGGTCAGCATTCAAGTCCTTCTGCCCATCATTTCTTCTCTATCTTCTGACAACACCCAGGGTTGAGGCCCTAGCAAAAAATGGGTCCTTGTTTTATTCTGCAGATGTGTCCTACCACCATCCTTCGATGAAGCCACCTTGCAGCCATCACGTCTGTGATCAAGGGCTGCACTGCAGCTCCAAAACTCTATTGGTGGTGCTCCAAAAACAGGTGACACCAACTTCTTCCCGGAGCTCAGCTCCCCTACTTTGAACTGCCCAACCTGTACCATAAGTAATTCCTGTGGGAACCCTGCAGACAAATGGAGGGGAAGTGACTGACTAACAGAATCACCAAGTGTCTGGTTACAAAAAGAAATCAGTAGCTGGCTGTGTGCTAAGTTGTACCAATAACTTAGTGCAAGAAATAAACATGTCAATTCAAGTAAGAAAAAAAAGAATTTACATGAACAGAAACTATTATGCAGCAAATACTCAAAATAATTTCTGTCAACAGAGCACTAATTAAGACAGATAAACACTCGTTTCACTAATCTTCCTCCTTCTCCTCCCTCCAGAGTAATTTAGTTGTCCACAGGGAAAAAACGTACAAGAAGAGACTGATAAAAGAGACGTATCAAAAAGGTGCACGTATTTCTCTGCCACAAGCAGGTAACACAGCTCTGCTAGAGCTCTGTTGGAAGGGGAAAAAAAAGTGCAATTTTAGATTTCTCTCTGGAGTCTGAAAGTAATTTTAAAAGGACATTTTAAAGCCATCCTTCACCACCTGCAGTCAAGTGGTCATTAAGAAAAAAAGCACTGTAATCAAAGCACTCACTAACTGCTGAGAAACACTATTAATTCACCGGGCAGCACCACTCCATCCATTCACTCCGCAGCCATCCTGAGCAAGTAAAACAAAGCCACGCTCACTTGCTTGGATTTTCAGCTCCTGTGTGAGTGGTGATGGTGAGAGGGGGCGAGGAATGGCAAGACATTGTTGTGCTAACCCACAAACAGCAGCAGATGTAGCCAAGACCCAGGACAGCTCATGTGGTACCACCTTTGGCCAAACACCTTGTCCAGATGTTGGGTCTGCCTGCTGCGACAGCAACACATGAGCAGGGTTTGGTTCTGCCCCTGAGATCTGCCAGCTTTCAGTCCACAATATTAAAGTGGTGTCTCCTTTTCAATGACTTTCATACGCAGGGAAGGGAAACAAGCAGAAATTGTTAGACATTCTGTTGGATCTTTCCTTCTTAGAACAGTGGGGAAGGAGGGAGAAAATGACTTTGCAAAACATATGGTTTGAGCAAGCAGGGGCAATAAGTGCTTTGCTCTACCAGCATGCTGCTCACACGAGAGGACATCAGTGAGAGGCGGGCAGCACAGCAGCAAATCTGGTACCAGGAAATGTTGTGTAATGTCAAACACAGAACAAAAGAATGATTTCCTACTCCCACAATGGAATGTATCATGTCTAACCTTACACTGTGGCTGTCTGATCAATCCAAACAACATACACTTGGTAGGATTGGAAATACTTTTTCCACCTCACTGAAATAAAGCTCAGGTAAATGGGAACAGTAAGCGCAGGTTTCTGTAGCATCAAGCTGGAAAACAGATATCAATGGATCTTCCAGCCTCCTGCTCACCAGAACCATCAGGAATTTAAGAAATTAAAAGCTGGAATGAGGGAAGGGGGAGGGAAAGGAGAGGGATTCACAGCATTCTTTAGGCTGTCATTTAGCAGTTCTGGATGTGGTGCTGACTGGCCATGTTAAAAGAGTGCTCCCCTAAGCTGGAGAATCACTGACCCTTCAGGAACAGGGCAAGAAAGCAAGAGCAAGGAAAAAATTAACAACCAAGAGGAGAAACAGCAATTCCTCCTTGCTAAAGGAAATAATTTTTTGTTGCATAGGTGCTTGTGACTTCAGGTAGCTGGTCTGGGTGAGGACACTATCTGATGCCCTTAAGCAGCAGTGCTTCCAACAGTGCTAAGAGCAAAAGTTGCTCCCCACAACACGTGGGCCACATCTCCCAGTTGTTTGAACAGGCTGGGGCTGTGTGTCAGGAAACACTGGGGACGGTTTGGCCACTGCCCGCCTGCTGCCAGCCACCACTGCTGTCTGATGGGTGGCGTGGAAGAGAGGAGCCATCACTGGGATTCCTGCACAACGTGAGGCAGGAGGCAGGTTTATCTATGATGATATCATAGCATTCTCCTGCTCCATTTGCTGGTTGTTTTCCAGGTCCATCCTGTTACGCTGTAAAAAGCATTACATGCCTGTGATCATGGTGACATGACATACTATGAAGACAGTGTAGCTAAAGGCAGCAGGCTCTGCAAAAACAGGCAGACAGGTCTGGTTTGTTCTCAGCACAGCTCCAGAGTCCAAGCTACCAAGAGACAAAACAGGGTTTTCCAGGAACAGGGTGCCAGGTACCCTATGTACTGCCTCTGACTCACAGGTAGGAGACAAGTCACTATCTGCTTTGCATCACATTTATCCTTGTTTTGCAAATGCAAAGCAAGTCCTGAGGCCCTTCATGTTTACATGCAGAAAGACAGCAAAGGCTTATTTCAAAAGACTTTGAGCTCCTATGGTAGAAGAACCATGGCTGCTCTCTGGTCTACAAAATTACCGAACTATCAGATTTCTAGCATTTGCTAGGAACCCAGACTGCAACAACTTAAACCTAACCTGAAACACACGCAGAGGCTCTCAATTCACCACCCACTCCCAGAGCTGAAAGGAGTGAAGACTCCAAAAGGTTGAACTGTAACAGGCAAATGTATTTTTAACAAATTCTGTTTCTATAAATATTACAAGGCTTTCTGCTCTTCAGAGGCTGCTCTGCTCCCAGTGCTGCTGACATTACGGTGACATTTAGGAGGCCTTCACATTGCCTTACTGCCTTTCGTATGCTGGTTTTGTTCAAGGGATCAGAGAGACATATGAAGACACAAGGGCTGCTTATTCAAACTCTGCTCACTCGCTGACCTGCTGCTCACACAGGAGTCAGGAGCACAAAGGGGCTCTCCATGTCAAGTGTGCTGGCTGCCGCTGTCTCCACCACTCTGGAATGCATATAAATGCAAAGGACACTAACCCCGAGCTGCCACCAACAAGGCACAGGGGTGAAGGGATGGGGAATTGATTTCTGAAGCTGCACAAGGGCTTCAGGTAGTCCCAGCTGGTACTGCACCCTCTCTGTACAACATAAAGGCTCTTCTTCATTTATCAATTCCTGCATTTACTCTCTCTTCCTCTCTTTTTTCAAAGCTGTTTTCCCCACATCCTCTGCCCTCCCCCTCCATTTCTTCACTTTCTTGCACTCTCTGGAGCCCGCTGCCAGCCCGGCGTGCAGCATGAATGGCACCAAACTGGCATTCGCCCCAGATGCTGACATCACCTCCTCTCCTGCCCTCAGCCTCCACCAAGCCAGGCTCCAAATCCCACACCTCAAACCATCAACATCTAATGCACTAAGTTGGAAGCTGGCACAAAGGCAGCAATCTGTAGCTTGTCTGTTATGAAAAAATAGGGTGGCTATACAGCAAGAGACTATATATACATATATATATCCCCCAAACCAGGTTTAGACAGACACCAAGACTTGGGTTAGGAACCTTTAGATATCTGTTCTTCTGCATTTCACAAACACTCCAGCCCAGAGAAGCACCCTGTCCACAAGGTAGGATATTACTCCTACACACCTGAACAGCTTCTAAGTGACCAATTACAGATATATCTGCACATCAGCACATTTATTTTTTAAATGCCACAACTATTAAAAATGCAGCTAAAAAAAAAGAAAGAACAACAGAAACTTTGTTAGTTACCTCCAGGATTCAGCTGTTGGGTCTCATGCAGGGTGAGCTGCCACTGGGATATCCAGTAACACTTTCAATTAAATTAAAGACTACATCTCCTCCACATCACAAAAACCTAGTATCACATACACACTGTCCTGTTCCCTTCTGGTTATTTTGAGCAGAAATTACACTGATACTTAGGAGCAGAAATGCTGTTCTCACTTAAGCAGGAGCTTAATTTTAGGGATGGAGAAACTCCAAACTATCACAGCAGATCCAGGACTCCTGGTGCCATATGTTCTTTGGACCGTGTTTTATTTTGCATAGGTATCTAATGTTTTTTGTAACAGAAAACTTCCACAGACTTTCTTATTAAAGGATATAAAAGCCTTGACAATGTATCCAGCAGAATTCTCCCATTGCAAAGGAAAACTAACATGCCTGACTTTAGTCTGTACCAGTAAAAATGGTTTGAAGGTTTGTTTCACATCAACACTTAAGACTTTTTTTCACAACACTTCAGACATTTTTGGCCTCCTCTGACGTTTAACACAGCTATTGTCATGCTAAGAGGATTGTGATTCACAAGAACTGCATACTTCAGTAGTATCACTCCACAAAAATTTCCTTCTACTCTAGAAAATTATCCATCGTTTTTTGAAATTCAATGAAAAAGCCGAGCACAACTATAGTTATTTAACCTTTCATCAAAAACCCGTGAATGTCTGATAATAATAAGGACAATCTATAAAGGCTTCAAGTCAACACTTTTTATAAGCAGATTTGTAAGGTAATAAATTTTCCATGACTTAACGATCAGCTTTGCCTATGAAAGCCAATGTTGTAATTCCCAATTGATTGTAGATGTTAATCTTGCAAGACTCTTGTTCTTATACTGTGATTTATTAGCTGAATTAATGACAGATTGCACTGTTTAAAACAAGCTGCTGTTTTACACAATAACCCAGGAAGCTCTGTCCAACTGAGTCACTGCAAGGATGGGAGGAGGGTAGCATGCAAGGTGAAACTGCTCAGGATACCTGAGCTAATTTGTCTTACTGCCTTTGAAATGCAGCACTAATTGTTTAACAATTAACCCTATGACTGAACACCAGGAGAGCTGAATGGCAGCAGCTATTCAGGCTCTCCGTGGAGTTTGGGATTCACATCCAGCCTATGCAATTCATTTACATTGAGACATTCTGCTTCCTCATGGAAAACAGAAGATTCCCCCAACCCCCCTGCCACACACTTACTCCTTTGGGTTTGAAGACACTGGAAAAGAAAAATCCCCTGTGCTTTCTGTACATAAGTATGTGACTAGAAAAGGAAAACTGCAGAATAAGGGCAGATCTGATTCCTCAGGCCTTAATCTCACTGCCACCACAAAGCAAGTGCCATCATGTGCAATAAAAGTTATAACCTTCTCTCTCCAGATTATTCATTCCCTACCTCTTCAGCAGCATTTCTGGTGTAGGAGAGAATGTGCCACAAACGTGCTCTAACAATACGGTCACATAGAGGGCCAACACTGTAGTGGAAACAATGACAGTTCCTTGGTTAGTCTTAGTCTGCAGGTTTTATGAATTGCAATGCTGTAATAAACTGAGACCTTTTCCTGCCAGCTCTGCCATCAGGACACGATACAGGAGATGGAGCAGAAGCCGTGAACTGGAGGTGAACCAAACCCTGCAGTCACAGGGTAAGTACTCACAAGTTATTTAATTCTGATGCAGGAGCCCCATGTTCTGCAGTAAATGGCTCCCTCCTTCATTTGCTTTTTAAAAGCTTGCCTCTGAAGGGATCCCTCTGTTTTGTAGGGAATTTGAACTTGCTTCTGTGCTTCTTCCCAAGTGCTTCAGTGACTGGAGGCGCTTCCTGTGCTGCAGAGCACCAAGTGGTGCCAGTTCCCATCGAGTCATCGCTCACAGCTCCAGAACCTCCCTCGCTCTTCCCTGTCCCTCCCTGCCCAGCCAGAGCGGTGGCATATGCTGCTCTGTGGTACGGCTTCAGAGGTGAGCCGAGGTTTAAAATTAAATAAGTAAAATCAAATAAAGGAAGCAAAAGGATGGAGCCTTACATGGCTGCTTCTGAACAGGTGTAACTCAGAAACATTCACCTCAGAAGAGTCACACCAGAACCCAGGGTCCGCTGCTGTGATCGGTTATTAAAAACTGGCCCCAGCCATCTGCTGGTGGTCAAGCTCCATGATGTGGCAATCAATTACAGCTGTTATCTTGTCCTAGCTTTGACAGATGTTCCTCTCTTTCATTGTACAGTAATTACTAGTTAGCTGCCAGCAGGCTTCACACTTTAATTGTGGCGCTAATTTGAGACAAAGAGAGGAAAAAATAGGGAGAGACAGACCGGGAAAGGCAAAAGCTAAGACAGCTGTGGCAATTGGAGCACCCATGCATTAAACATTTCTTTACAAACAATAGGTGAAGGCAACCAGTTACCCCTATAAGACTTAAAAAAACGACAGTCGAGCTCCATCCAACTACACCATAGCCTGCAGTCCTAGTTCCTTTCAGGGGGAAAGAGGGACATTCTTCCCTTTCCTTGCCAAACAGGCTATGCTAAAAATACCTGTCAGCCTTCTGGCAACGTGTGGCTTCACACTGCCAGGCAGCACGGTGCCAGCTACTTCACACTAGTGAAAACTGGATGGATAAAGACACAAGGTGGGGTTTTGGTTTTTGGGAGTGTTCTTTTTAAACCTTCTCAGAGAACAAGGAACCTATTTAAATTGTAACACAGATGAACTACTGCTGCAAAACACAAGCAAAAGCACTCCATCACCTCGCTAGAGAGCCAGAGCCACATAGCACCTGCTCTGCAATCTGGTGTTCATGGAGAGCCTTTGGAGATGGGCAGGAGAGAGTAAGCGCCCTCGTTGATCGGACCAGGAGCCAGCAAGGTAGGAAACCTGGTGACTCATTTCTTACATAACTCAAGGCTCTAAAGAGTCTCCAGAAAAAGGACATGATAAGGTTTATCCTTTTCTTCTTGGCTGGTTTAGATACAGCATTTTGGTGTAATTTCTAGAGCCATATCTTGTCTTAGTCTCTTGCACACCAGCTAATGACATATACTCCAATAAAAAGATTAATCATGCAAAGACCCAAAATAAAATCCGCATCAGCTATTTTTAAATGACATTCAATAGCTTAAGATGTGCTTATCTCCTCTATTTAGACTACAAGGGAAGTATCTTTTTTTTTTAAGGTGTTAAATAGTCAAAAGACTGTCTTTTAAACAGGTTTCATAAAACATATATCAAACTTCCACTGGAAGTCTGAACAAAAAAAAGGAAAAGATTCAATTGTTCAGAGCAGTTCTGCAGCAAGCTACAGGCACCCTCCTAGTGGATGTCCAAATCTGCATTAAATATTTTTTATTTAAGTCACAATGTGCAAATTTCACAACTTAATTCACATATTTCTGCTGTTGAATATTTATTGAATCTTTCAGTAGCACTTAGGCTGCGGCTGGGTGATGTGATGTGCTTGGCAGCAACAGTGGCTTGCAGCAGTTCCTGTCACGCTCTCTCCTCTGCTGCCCACCCCATGCCCGGCCTCATGCCACTCTATGCTCCCTGCTGCAAGTTGTGGCAACACAACTATTTCAACATCCATTCACATCAGGAAATGGGGAATGGCAAGAGGAATTAACACTCTCATTTCACAGTATAGAAAAAAAAAAAAGAAAATCAGAGGGGAGGAGACTACCTTTGTGCTGGCACAACTGACACTGAGGTTTTGCAAAACAGCTCAATGCCACCCAAGGATCAACCAACTGCCTGAACTGGTGAAGGCAAGAGGAACCAAACAGCTTCCACCAGTGTGAAAGAGCTCAGCCATCTTAGAAACCTTACACTGGTACAGCACATCACGTGTGTGGGATGAGAAACACAAAACTGCTCATACCAGTTCATGCTGAGAACTGCTTATGAGACATGGCCCTGGTTTAATTGGACACAGTCAACTGCAGGCATCTGGACTGGAGCTCAGATTTCTGGTGTGCTCAAACCCACTGATGTTTTCTATCCAGAAACTTGTTTGTTTTTACGTGCTCTCAGATTTTACATTTTAATGCCACTTACTGACCTTTCATTATTTTATTTTTCTGTCGTGATCTCAAGCAGTGTTTGTTGATTTCATATTTTATTACTACTTTGTTGTCAAGAGAACTTCTGAAACAAATTGTTGGGAAAATGTATGAGGTTTTGGTGGTTGCTGAACACAACCAGCCAGCCCCTGCTGATAATGGCAGTTTAAGTTAACTGTCTGGGATCACCACACAGCAGCTGTCAAGGGAGAAGGGGGGAAGGGACAAAGACATACATTTTTAACATGTTTCTAGCATTGCGACTTGCAGAAGTAGTGGTTTTACAGAAGCAGAACTATGTGGTTCACTGACCAATTATTTGAAATGGCTTCTCTGCAGGAACTGCCATTTTTCTGGATTACTGCTTTTTGAAAAGGAACTCTGGGGCAGTGCTGCAAACATCTGCCAGACAGCAAGATGTTATGCAGATGGACAAGAAAAGTAGGTTGACCAAAACCCACTAGGGTCTTGCTACCTGACAAAGTAAAGTTAATGACTTTGAAAATAATATCACTGGCAGCAATCTTCCATCTTCATAGTCTTCTTAGCAACTATGTTACTCCTTGATTTCTACATGCTCTACAGGCAACTTGTCCTTTCCCTTTGTTTCAATGCACTGGTCCATCCTCCTTTACAGGGACATATTTGAGAGAGAGTTTACAAAACACGATCCCTACCAGCTGAAATTCTGGATAGCATCCCCCATGCCACCTTGTCAAATATGAACAAATATCACTTTTAAATCTCTGAGTAACTCAGGACATCAACTGACCATGAGCCCACTATGATTTCTCTTGGTAATACTTCCTATGATGATGTGCTAGCCAAGCAGCCAGCCATGATCCCACAGCATCTCACCAATACCATTCTTCTCTAGAACACTACACCAGTACAAGTAATACAAAATTAAACTGCAATGCTCTCCACCCGCATCCCCTAAGAAAGAGCTACGTGACCCCACCCCGGGAATGAATCCCTGGAGTCAGACAGAGGGTGCTGACCTCTGAGCTCTGCCTCTGCCAGAGAGGACTTGTTAAATGCAAGGCAATCTCTCAACTGTCGTCAGTGCTAATCAGGCAATTACTATGCTGACTGATTGATTACATTTCTCTGTCTAAATTATATCAGGAACAAGGCAAATCACTCTGAAAACAAGAAAAATCACAACCTAACTTCAGGCAAAAGTGCAGATAACAGTTTTTGCCAGTACATATAAGCAGCAGGTGGACTGGAGTCAAACCAAGGCCCTGAGAAAACAGTCCTGAAAGCAGAACGATCCACAACCTTCCTGACCAGGAAAAGGCTGGGCAGGGATCTGCAAATCAGCCATGACCAAGTCAGGCCATGACCTTTTGAATGAAGTTAACTGGAGAGAAAAAAAAAAGAAAAGAAGAGAAGGTCTCTAGAGACATCCCGAAGTGCCACAGAAGTGTGTCTGTTCCTCACACATGCTAGGGAAGCAGCAGTCCTCCAACAGAAACAACACACTCACCCTCTCCTGGTTGTGTTTCTCTTCCCTCTTCTGTTTTTTCACTTAAGTGTCCTTATTGTGCTTTCATTTTCATTGACAATTTCTTATCACCCTTGGTCAGCAGCTGATAGCTCTCAGACAGCTGCTGTGGGTATGACAGAGGTTGCAAACCTGCTCCATTTTGCAGGGCAGCACAGCCTCCCAAACCCACATAGGACCCTACTGACCCTGAAAGAAACTGCCCTGCCGAGCCCCTGTGAGTGCTACTGCAGCGGCCTGGCTCCATTTTCTTGGTGGCTCTGTAGCCTCCACTTGCCCATTTCCACATGAATCACATCGCTTTTTTAGACCTTCATTTCTCAGCACTGCTCCTTCTTCACCCCTCCTACAGGCATGTCCACACTCTAAGTTTCACCCTCAAACACAACTCCAATGGTTTTTCCTCAAACTTCATATTTCATCTGCTCCTACTCACCTCTTGCTGCTCTCCTCCCCGTGTGCTCACCACAGCCCCAGCACGAGGGCTCCAGACTCATGGCGTTCCAGGACGAAGCAGGCCCAGGACACGGTCTGGCAGCGGGACCTCTGAAGGGAGGGAGCACTGCAGAAGCAAAGCCCCGTTTGCTAGGGATGGGGACCTGTGAGTTGTCCTCCAGAGCCCAGAGCTGAGCTGCAGCACCACTGCTGACGGGGAGAGATGAAGGACAGGCCTGGGCTCTCACATCCTCTCTGCCAAGTGGTGTCCACCAGGCTGGGCCCAGCTAGGAGGGCTCAGTCCAGGCACCGGCTGGGTGTCAGAGCCAAGCTAACCAGGGCAACAGACAAAGAAGAAAACCTGCAGTGAGCCAGAACTCAAGACCTTTCTACCAACCCTTTCCTTATTTCAACAAATAGCTAAAGGGGCAATGACAAGGGGATGGGGCACCCCCCCAACTCCGTGCCCACCATGGTGCCAGTGCACCCCCAGCACAACACTCCACGACAACCCGTGCCAGCTTTTGAACCGTGTTCAACAGCAAGAATAAGCCTTCAATTCTTATTAAGGGCTCCCTCACTCACAGCAGGAAAGTCTATTACAGCTGCTTCACCACAGGGCATTGCCATTTCCACTCACCCAGGCATCACTCAGCCCCCGGCTGCCCTGCGCCCATCCAATGCCTGGGACGCTGCAGACAGTAATTAAGACCAAAGCTCCATAGGAGTGTCTTCCAGGGGGAGGGAAGGGAGCAGTGGATAAAGCCCAGCTGCCAAAACTTTTAATTCCTTCTCCCAGGATCAGAGCTGAAATGTTTGAAATAATTTCTTAACAAAAACAAAAGAGGCTGCTGAAAAGAATAACATTATGACAGCTGCTGGGAAAGTCACCAGTGGGTGATCACCAGTCACCGCACTGATCCCTGTCCCTGCGCCACTGCTTACAGGAAGGAAGGGATTTTTATATCCTAAGCTGCAGTCTGGGCTTTTTACTTTCCTCTTTCTCCCAAAGCCGCCTTGGCCTGAGCTCACTGCTCTCTCCTGTTTCCAGCCTTCAGGACAGCTTTCACAAGTTGGACAGGAGATTAATTTGGCAGTCACTGCATTTCAGCAGTGATGGTCCAGTGGCCAGAGCAGACAGGGGCGGAGAGGCTGACTTGTACCCCTCGCCTTGCACAGGCTCTGGCAGCAAAAATGAGACAGATACTCTATTTAATTCACTTTAAAGTACTGCTATGTGAATGACATGTTTGGCTGGATCAGACAAACTTTGTGACATGAAGAAATCTTTTCTGCCAGAAACACGTTAACAAGTGGAAGGTGTTTTCTTCAGAAATTTTCACCTTTTTCAAGGCCAAAAGCTTTGCTGCTCTTACATTTTAGAACTTGCTTGCTGTAAGTGTACTCCTGAACAAAGTTACCCGACAGAAGAGAAAACCAGCCTGTGCAGTCATTATAAGAAATTAAACAGAGTTTCAGATGAAATTAAGTTTAATTATCTACACTTAATGACAGGTATGTGCTTTTAAAACAACAGATGTTGCACAGATGTGGTTCAAGGTAAAGACGACAACAAAAGCTTTCCTGGTGATTCAGAAAATATTTCTGCAGAGCACCCCTGCACCACATCACCTCCGTCTAACCAGCTCTCAGATTTTCTTATCTAGGTTTAGTAAACTTCCCTCCCCACTATATACAAACACTTTGTTTTTGTTTGATATTTGGGGGGCTGAGAGGTGTCTGTTTTTTAAACACAGAGGCAGCACTGAAAGATTTCCAGAAGAGAATTTCCTGATCATCCCCACTGCTGCAGCTGCCTCTGAGGCTATTCCACAAGCTTCTCCTGCCCCAGCACCATCTAGCTTGTGTGCAGAAAGCAGAACACAACCAAAATCTGTCCTGCCTTGCACTTCCCCCTTGGTCAAATATTTTTCAGGAAGTAGTTGATCTGGCCTGCAGGATATGAAAACCAAAGTCAACCACATCACTAAATGGCTGGTAAGAAAAGAAAATAATAGCATGTCTGAAGAGGGGCCAAGAGAATTAATTTGAAGGGGAAGTTATTTAGGATGAAGCTTTGCAAAATGGGAAAAACAGCACTATTATGTTTCACAAGACCATTGTCAGAATCAAAGATACCATGGCACCGAGATACACGCTAACAAGGGACATACACATTCCTAATAAACGCATTTACATACTGTTGCATGTGATAATTGCTTTTATTCTACAGTCATTGGCTACATTTCCAGATCCTTTGATTTCTGTCCAACATAAAAACCTAGCTTGCCCTTGCTCATGAATTTTGGAAGCCAGCATGAAAATATTCCAATATGCAGAATAGGAGCTTGTACAACTGTGCCAGCAAAAAGTAGCTCTCTGTGATCTTACACATTATGAACATAATGCTTGCATTTTTTTCACGCACAGGAGCACAGGGTCACTTCATGAATCACAGGAGAAGAAAGCATAAAGAGGAGAAAATACCAGGGGGAAAAGTGCCTTAGAAGTCTGTAGTTTTAAAAAAGGATTTGCAAAACGTTCTGACGTTTTAACTTGCATTTGGCAAGATCAAGTTTGATTGTAGTTTATAGCAGCTTTGAGCAGTGCACTGGGAAAAAAACAGCCAGCTGCTAGCAGGTGAAGAGGAGCAGAAGAAGAATGTACCAGGGCTGTAAACTCTTCTCACTATACCACAACTCTTCTCTGCCTCCCCACTGTTTTGAGTTCCCTGCTCTGCCTGACTTGATAAAATGAACTAAGGGACCCACACTCTACTCAGCTCCATGCTATGTGCACCATCTTCACCCCATGTCACCCAGACACACTCCAGAAAAGCAGAAGCACATGCTGGAAGGTGTGTGGGGAAGAGCTCCATTTCTGCTCAGTCTCCCACCCCAAACAGAACAAGTCTCTCGCCAGACCCTGGCTGAAATTTGGCACCTTTGCCTCTTTGCAGGCAGTACAGATGGCAGGATAGACGCGCCTGCTGGTGCAGGAAAGCTCTGCCAGTTCTCAGGAGGTGGCAGGGAGGGAAGGCATTAGTGGAGAAGGGTCACCAAGATCAGTGCTCGCTTCCCTGATCCCAGCCTTCGTTCAAAAGATGGCTGGAAAGATCTGGGAAGAGGGGGTGTCTCATACTGGATGCCACTATCCAAGTATTTGAAGGATCTCCCCCCTCCCCACAAATCATGTGTCCTGCTTGATGAATTTATTTTTTTCTCTTCTCTCTGAACAGCTGCTTATCTACCACTCATTTTCCTGTCCATTCCTGTTGATTTAATTAATGTTCCTCTCAATATTCTCCAAGGAAACTAATGGCTTTGTTGGTCACTGAGAGGTGCCAAGTAATTTGCATGACTATTTCCAGTTAGGATTCCTTAGAATATTGCTGTCAGCTAGCCTTGTTTTACAACAAATTAGTTAAACACACAAAAATGTTCAGCTACTAGGATGCATAGTTAAACATGCAATCAGAAAGATAATACCCGTCCTCCTATTTCTCCTCCAGCACCACTTGTACTGCATTCAGTACAGCCTTACACCACACTCCTGTTCCACCAGAAACCAAGTAAGGCTGCAGAACAAATAAATAAAAAAGCTCCTAATGTCTGCTGGAGCCAAACGGAAAGACCAGGCTATGATTTCGTCTGAGATACTGAAAGTCCTCCAAAGGCTGAAAATCATGCATGGGAAAATTAGATTTTAAGGCACAATAAACGTGTCTTCACTAGATACTAAAAGTCTTTGCAAAATAAAAATAAATGTTCATGTAAATCATATATATACCTCATCAGCTGTAGGTCTGCATGCCCAGGACAAAAACAACCATATGCAATACGATAGAGTACAAGTCTGGGTTTTCAGGCATGGCAGTTGCTGTTTGTGCCTCCATTCCCCAGCTCTTCTGGAAATAGAAATTATTCCTTCTTTCTGTCTCCCCACTTCCACACCTAAATAACGGCTTCACAGTTTCCGCTTCCTCTCCCTGTCTGTGAAACGAGGAAAATGAAACCAAATCCTAAAAACCCCTCAAGACCCAGAGACAAGACACACTGTGTAAGATCCAGGTATTATCATACAAAGTAAGCTTGCTTAGGAGCTCAAGGATTTTTTTGTGGATATAGTCACATATCAAAAGCAGTCTTTGCAAGAGCCTTACACAGCACACATGCTGTGAATCTGTAAACTTTTTAGTGGCCATTTGCACATAAAAAGCCACGTTTTAAAAATCCTTGTAGATCAAAGCACATCAGAAGCGAGTTTTAGATAAAAGGGAAGATAACATGGTGCAGAGATCCCTAGAGTCAACCCAGCAGTTTTCATGACATTTTAGTCACATCTTTATTCCTTTCTCTCTCTAAAAACCCAAAGGTCAATTTATTTAAATTGGTCAAAGATCAGCTGGAAAGTGAGAAAGACTAGAAATAAATAGAGATTGACACACAGTGCACCTGAAAGATGTTTTTCAGAGAAAATACTTTTTTCCTGTATTTGGCAAGCAGATTGTACCCTTGGGGCACTAAATACTATTTCAAATAATTACCCAGGTAGGTTTGCAGAAGTCAGCTCAGGTCCATCAGTGACTAAGTACCATAAATGAACCTTGCTTGCTCAGCGACAGTATATAACATTGCTCACATGAAGCAGAAATCTCACCTTTTATAAGAACCAGAACGTCCTCCTGATGGGCATAGAATGATACACCAAATACCCAAGGCCATCATTAAGTAGAAATAGCTTCCAGCAAATTAATTCTCATCAACTACAGAAGTGAGATCTATATATGCAAAATCTGACTACAGTTGCGTAACTATATGCAAAGAAGACACTTCACTGTGTTCTGTGGTACTCTCTACTTGCTTAAAAGTAAGCACAATTCTCTGCACTTTAATCAAAAAAGCAAAGTATAAGAAAGAAACATCAAAAGTTGCTGCTAAACACTTAAATTATGCCTATAAATCACATGTTTGCGGTTTGGTTTTGCACCACTATATTTTAAAAGAACAATCATGAAACAGAGGCTGTATGGATTTTATAACCTTTCTTGAGATACTAGTCTCCTAGACCGTTGGTGGGAAAGGGCTGGGGGGCAGACAGAGGTAGGAGTGTGGGGCACTGGTTAGGCTAAAGGGCAGTGGTGGTGTATCAGCCCTGGGCTGAAACATGACATGCCATCTCTGAAGACACCAGGCAAAGCAAAACCCCTTGCTGAAAAGCACTTGCAATCACACAGTGTTCTCCCTCGCTCTCTCACAAAGACAGCACATTCAAATCAAACCCTTTAACCTTCACTTCTCCAAATTCTGAATAGCAGTCAAAATCTGGAGCTGGACCATTGTCAAGAGTGAAGAAAGCTCCCCTAGCTCATTAATGTACCACCCCACATTCAAATTCAAGATTTTATGGACAGCTACAAACAATCAGCCAGACAACATTACTTTGCATTAATCAAGCCACTGTTGACACTTGACAGCAGTGAACACATGATTTGTCTAATTTATTTTAATAGAGGATACTGTCAATTTACCAAAATTATTTTATTAAGCTCTTCAGAAAATTCTGACATTCCTAAAGAACTGGAAGGTCTGTGCATCTAAACAATTAACTTTGCTGCATTGTAAACACAATTGTTACCTTAAGCAAGCAAAATACAGACTCATCGTTATTTGAAACAAATTTGGCCAAGACACAGAAGAAAGCATCAAGAGAGTTCATACATACAAACTGAAAGCCAGAAATTGAATGGATCCATCAGCTGAGGCTGCAATGTTTAAGAAGAAAGCTATTTAACACCAGCTGGCTATTTTCACCGGTTTTAAAACTTTTCTTTGGCCTTTTTTACAATCAGGGACCCAATTTTCTGAAAATTCCTCTTATGAAGATCAGCTTCCTAAAAGGCATCACAACTTGACCACCTAAATAAAATACATGGGTTTCTGAATCATCTGCCATGGTCACAGGTTACCTCAAGGTACTGGTTAGGACTTTAGAAAGCAGATGCCTGGTGGTTTAGAGAAGAGTTGTTTAAATGGGGCTGGGGCAAGCCCAAGGAGTGGCAGCAGGTACTACCTGTGCTATCTTCAGGCTTGTAAGGGCTTAAGGTAGAGGCAGCAGCAGAGACCTCTGTGCAGAGTGTAATCCACCCTATATCATCAGCCATCTCCTGGCAGATAGCCACCTTGCATTTTGCTTTTTTATTGCAGTAAGTAATACTTAATTTTTACCAGATGTTCATTCATCAATATCCCCAGAGACTGCTTCAAGCACATACTTCCCCATTAGTATTTTCAAACTGGTCAGGTCTACCAGCAAACCCCTGCTGATACCCCCCAGCCTTTCCACAAATCCAAAGCTAGGGTGGACAAAAAGATGGTAGAGACAGCCAGTCCTTTTCTGAAGGTATGAAAGCCACATGAAAGGCACGTCATTGCAGCAAAGTTCCTACAGCACTGATTTCCAGTTTGTAATATTTTGAGTACTTCTCAAAGAGTCTGCAAAAGGTAACTATGAACACCCCAAACCAGTTGCCAAGTGCAGCTAAATTCCCTCCACTGGGACTAGCACCTCAGTGATTCCTTTTTACTTAATTTTTGTTCAGGGAACACAAGAAGAAAAAAGCTGAAAGCCACTACTCTGTCATAAAACAAATGTCAAAAGAGCAGTTATGCAGCCCCATGGGAGAAACCAGAAAACATCAGCCATACAAACTCTTTTCCTCTATCTTTTGTTTTAAGTGGGTGAACACACAGTGTTTCTCTTGGAAGTGGGACCAGTTGGCTCGAACTCTCCAAACATAAAGTTACTGGGCTTGCTTGGGAAATCTATGGGAGTTGTACTATTACTTCAAATGCTAACAAGATGGCTGGGGCACTGCGAGCCAAGTGTGTGGGTCATGTGGTGCTTTTATTTGCTAATGAACATCGAGGGTGGGTTGGCCCTGGGAACAAAAACCCGAGAAACATCATAACTTGGCTCAGGGCACGCACTCCAATAAATGCTGGGAATACATATTGGAAATACGTATTTTAGAACTCTGCCTGGAATAAAGCGCTCTCTTATATCAGCAGTTCAGGCATAGGGGTTTTTTCCCCACTTAGTGCTCCTCTGAAACTGGAGTACAGTTTCTATTTGCAAGCCCATTTAAGAGCTTAGCTCCCTGGCATACATGCAAACTGGGGTCTTCGCAGCCCTCAGGAGGTAGGATATACACCCAAAAAAACAGGCTTTCTCCCAGGCAGGCATCAAGTATTGCCCCAGGAGCTAAATGGCTCTGGTTAATTTTGAAAGCTCCACCTTGCTGCCCGGGCTGGATGTACTGCAATCCCACCACATCTCAGGCTGCCAGATCTTCACACCTGTGCTGCTGAGTTCATGTTTTTACCTTCCAGCTCCCTTCACCCTCTTTCAAACCGATTTTCTTTTCTTTTAAAGTGCAGAAGTTTGTTTAAACAAAGAGGCACTCTTGGCCTCCAAGATATTTTATCTTTTTTTCCCATTCCCTTCCCTTGCCCTTTTCCCAGCAGAAATCACCCTCACGTGCTGTGTTTGTTCTGCATGGAGGATCTTCACTTTGCCCCTGCTCCCCCTCCCCACCACAGCTTCAAATCACGAGTTTCATGTTGCCCTTGCACTGCAGCTGAGACTGAAGGACAGAGGATCAAAGCAGTTGTGAATAAAAAACACTAATAGTGGTTGTGTTGTGAACATTAATTATTAATACATTTTATTTCTAAACCACCACAACAGTCCAGACCACCCAGCAAAAGATGGGGTACATCTGTTACACATACTCTTTCTGAAAGAGTATTAGAAGGGTTTGTGGATTTGAGAGGTTTGAATAGTGCCAGCAGTCAGAAAATACCCCACTTTATCTAAATTCAACAGGTTAACATCCAGCTATCAGGTTCAACAGGTAGCATGGTGCAGTTCAGTAAATAAAAGAGCTTCCTGCAAAGAACTGGGGTTTTTAAGTGCTGCCTGAACTGAGAGAATACAGTAAGTCTGCAAGAACAAAAATCTCAGCTAGAGACATCGCTAGCCCAGTTGTGCTCAACTGTCATACGCAAATGCATGATTTTGCTGTTATGTTTTCAAGAGATACTTAACTATAAGTGTTAACATTTCCAAGCTTTAAAATACTTCTGTAAAGTAGAATGGGCATAAAGGTGACAAGAGGCAGAAAAGTACCGTGATGACAAGATTGATAATTTGAAGATCTCCCTGTTCTTTCAACAGGGTGTGAAACACAATCGAGTCTCAGCCAGACCCTGCTTGGTCAAGTGTCGGCTGCCTTGGCTGCACCTCACAATACTGACCAGCTCTGGGGCAAAACCCAGAGCATCTGAGCGCACAATCAGCAAGTAACACAAATCCATATCAAAGCTGAAAAGAAAATAGATTCAAAACCAACCAGGCACTTTTCTGCTCTATTGCTGGGCTCAGGACATGCCCATCACTGGCACCATGAACTCCAGGCAAGATCTGTGTGCCAGAGGTTCAACTCCACTGCTAAATTCCAGCGCTTCTGTCTCTCTCAGGAATAATCATCATGTGTGTGCAATCACAGACCCAAGGAAAAGTGGTATTTTGCATTTTTCTCCTCAGTGCCAGAAACTGCCTACACTCCATGAGGAATTCCAAAACAGGGACCTACTGGCCCTGCGTTCTCAGCAAGCAGTATCCATTCCTTCCTTTAGAGCTGGGGCAGCTCTGGGCTTCCAAGTCTCATGCAGATACTCCCAAGAGGCAAAAAACCCAAAACCAAACAAACAAAAGCAAGAAACCCACATGGGTTTGATGGGAAAACTATAATTTCGAAGACCATATGTTTGGCGATCCTATGAGTCTTTCACTAATGCATTCCCCAAAAGGATTTTTTCTTACCTAGTCTCTTTTTTTTGGTTTGAACAAACGCCCTAGGAATATGCCAATGCGTAAGCTGTTGGGTATAGCTGTGATGTTAGTCATCACCTTACACAATTTTACAGAAAAGCAAACTGACATTTAAAAATAAAGTCTATATAGGCAGAAGAAATTAGACAGAAAATATCTCAGACACTTTAGACTAAACATTAATGCAAATGTTTTCCAACACAGTTCCAAAAACATTTCTACTATTAGAGAAAAGCAATTAAGTTGTATCTTCCTTCTCTACAATACCAAGTTAAATTGATTTTCCTGAATGTTTTTGATGCGTGACTCAGCCCAGTCAATTATCAATGGGGATGCTGAAAACGCTTCCCATGTCGATATGACAAAAGCCTTTCCTCAAGGACCTGAGGCAGAACTGAAGCCCCAAACAGCTCCAGTTTACAGAGCTTCAGGCTGTAACTTTGGACACAGACATTCTTGACAGGTGAAGGATAATTATCAGGCTTGATCCAGCCGTGTGGTTCCAATGACTTAAAACAGAAAGGTGTGATTTTTAGAGCAACAATAGATGCAGCCTCCTGCTGACAAGGTCTAAAAAACACTTTGAATGTTTTGAGGTTATTTACAATTAGGAACCAAACTGGTTTAGAAGGCACATTTCTAAAAAGGATTTCTGCATGTTCCTACAGCAGCTGTCTACATGCAACTCAGGCTACTGGAATACCAAAAAAAGATGGATTTGCCCAAAAACGAGGTGGTGGTGGTAAGGGGAACTGAGATTAAATTTTAGTAATTTGGTACAAGAATTTATTCCAGTGTCATCATTTTCTGTCTCTTTTTGAGCAACAGGAAACCACAGGGAATATGAAAAATCTAAGTGGAGAACAACCGTTTTATATTCCTTTTAGCAAGCCTTCAGAGTTGTTTGTTTTTTTTTTTAATTGTGAATTCTGTTCACTGGAAGTCTCACCTGAGCTCACAAAGCTCATGCTCAGAGATGGGGAGTCCTGTGCTCTGTACAAGAATCACTGTTGTGTCACTTGGACTAAACTTTAAACCAGGGAATGTTAAAGATAGTGACGACTAAATCTGCCTGTTCAGTGCACACACTTCTGACTGCAAAAATGATTCGCTGTCCTTTAAGGGCATCCCCATGACCTGTGCTTATGGCCAGTTCAGTAGGGGCTTTTAATCATCTTCACCCTTCTAACTCGTCCTCACTCTAACTCAAAGCACACTATCTTTTTCACTTCCTTTTTCAAGGGCAGCAAGAAGGATCAAGACAAGAACAGCTAAAATATAAAACAGATGCTTTAACATTTGCAATCTTTAATGTTTCCCAAGCTTTCACTACCATGTAATTTTAAGGGCTAATTATGAAATTACTGTCTACATTCAAAAGAATTTTCCTCCAAACCTACAGGCAAGTTCCCTACCAACATCCAAGTCACCCACAGAGACATTTTAGTAGGGATAACAGTACCATGTTGAGTGGGCTGCTTGGCTACCCTTCTCCCCATATTATCTGACTCCATGTCAAAAGTATGATGCTTTTTGGTAATTTTCAATCACTAAAGCTGAAACAAAACAGATGCCAGTCTGTGTTAGTATTACAGTAAGCTTTATAACCCTAAACACAACATAGCAATCATGTGGTAGATGCCATTGGCTTGTCTTCCCGATGTTCGCATTTGAAGAAACCAAACTAAATAAAAAACCTCTTTCTGTAAATTGAACTTGACAGCCTAAGTTTCGGACTGGTCTGATCTTGCACTTTATGGAGACACAGTTGTGGGTTCAGGCCAAGGGAGACAACAGTATGATTCACAGCTGGGGGGAGCGGAGAAAAACAAGTTTTACTTTCAAATAAGGTGGTATCTAGGGAAGCATATGGGTGGGGAGCACGTGGAGGGGACAAAAACCTGGCTTGCAACTTCACTTAAGGCAAAATGACAGTTCACTTGACCCTTATGTTCTTTCTCTGCTCTTGAATTCTTCACTGCCTGCCCTTTAGTTGTGATTTAGTAAAGGGTTTACACACATACTTCTCAGTCTTCAACTGCAGATGAATGATTACGATAAAGAAATGCTCAAAATCAAACTGTTGTGATTAGGGACTTATTTAACACTCCCTAACCAGCAGAGTCAGCTTTTAGGAACAGTTTTTGATCTGTAATTGTAGTCTTCAGCTAAAAGGTCTCACTGAAAATTTTTAACATTTCTGTTTTAACCAAGACAACTAAGTCAGCCAGTTACTTGCTATCAGAATCTTCACATCTCTAGCAGTGCAACCCAAGTACAGCCCAAAGACAATCATATAGAAGTGTACAAACAAGGATGCTGTAGGGGTGCATTAACAGCCTGCTGCTTGCATTCAACTCCTTGACTATTGTGTTGCCTTGCTGCCAATACATGCTTGCCAATTCCAGCAACCACATTTTATAAATCGATTGTTATTAATAGGAAACATAAGCTGCATGCACACACACAAAGGACTTCACAGCTTCCACACACAGAAAAAAACCTTCAGTTTCTCTTAAGGAGCTATATAAAGTTCATGAAAAATTTCTACTGTACTTGGAGTTTGCAATGAAGGAGTAGGAAAGCACAAAGTGTACTGTGCTCAGCTCCATCTCTAACCACCTGGAGTGAAGTCTCCTGGACTTTACCAGTAGCTTCACTGAGCATCTACAACAATGATCATCTTGGTTAGGAACAGAACTGGATACCAACAAGATAAATGTAGCAAAGCCAACCGTTCTAAACGTTCATGTAAGTAAAATAAGCTCTGGGACTGTCACATGCATCCCTACAGTGCAGAGCTCTGCAGAAATAAAGATTCCTTGGTCACCTTCACTATTACAGTTTTCTTTGGGGATCTGTGGTTGCTGTGTAATTGCATTCCACCAGACCTGTGTACAGTCACTGTCACGCTCACACTGTGAACCAACTAATTGTGTCAACAAAGATAAAGCTTACTTCCAGCCCTGGAGAGCTCTCACAAATACAGACTGATAGAAGGGGAGCGAGGGGAGGAAAGCTCTGAAAGCAAGCTCTGAAAGCACAAAAAGTAACTGCATTTATGAAAAGCACACTTTTCAGTCTCAGGATGTATGGCAACTCACAAAAACATGTTTAAAAATTCAGCCAAACACACTGAAAGCAGAGCAAAACTCACTCAGGTAAGCCAACGTGTCATAAAATGACTAATGGTACCACTAAGACTCAATTGACAGCAAGACAATGACAAACAAAATATATTGCTTCATTTCATTTTTCCCTCATGCTCTGTCAATAAATCCAAGGCAGGGAAAACAAGCTTTGGAAGCACAAAATGGTAACCAACAACAATGAAAAACAACAGGAAAATTTGAACCTGAATCTGAGGAAAACACAGAAGAGAGTGATAGAAATAAGTTTCACTATCTCTGCAAAACCATGGTTGTCTTCAGAACGATGCTGTGCACACTCCTGCTTTCCCAGGGCAAATACCACAAGTAAATCTATCCTTACACCCTGGGAAGGTGCTCCCCAGATGCAGAGTGGCCAATCTCTGCAGCTGAGGAGGACAGACAGACGTGTTCCCTCTGCTCACTGCACCCAGCAACTTCTCACCAGCACTTCCTGAGTTCGTGCCCTAACTTGTTGCACATTGATTTACTCACACACCTGCATCTCAAGTTTCTTCCCCTTCTCCCAGGCAGGATTTTTCCAGCTATTGTTCAGCTTTTGCTCCATTACAGCCCAAAATGATTTGCCTTTTAGATACACTACAGAACACTCCCTTTCCCACCCCACCCCAGGGATGAGGTTGTCCAAGACAGGTATCTATGTGCTGCTCTTGCCATTTTAATTCTTCCTATTATAACTTAAAGGAGACAACAGCAGAGTTGGGGTTAGTCATGTAACAGTATCAAACTTCTCTTTGCCACTCCTGTTACTTTAAAATATTAAAAGCGCTGCTCTTGCACATTCTGTCATGTAGAATAGGGAGGAAAAAAAAATGCATTGAGCTTTTCAATGGAAATTGTTTCAGCGGATTTGGCAAGCGATGTTTTTGAAAGGGTCATGAAACAAAGCTAATCCATTGATTTCAACTTCAGTCTAAATGTTTCTGTAATAAACAAATGGCAATTGAAATTCACCATGAATTCAGAAGTTAAGAAGTTCAAACTGAAGAAACTACAGGGTCATTTACTACCATGCCATCCAAAACAATGTACACCCTTGACCGCTTTTGCATGAAAAAGTAAAAATTCCAATTATCTTTTCTAGAAATAGTTAACTGGAAATGTTTGTGATTGTTTTTTCTCAAGCTTCAGCAGCAAGAGGAAAATAAAAAATCCAACCTTTTACCTACTCATCAATTTAATAAAATGTCACAAACACACAGGATCACTTGAGTATGTGGATTTGACTCCATTATGATACCATATAATTTCAACAGCTTGTGGTTTTACTGTCCACAAAAAGCAGTAACTGACTGAAGCGAGAACAACAGTGGCCTTGCATTTGTGGTACAACACCACAGCACATTCACAACCTTAAAGCTGAAACCTGCTTGCATTTCCTCACGTGCAAACGTCATCAAAGCTTTTTTGAACAAACAATTCTTTTTCTTTAAAAAAAAAAAAAAAGGGAATATGTGACAATATAGCTTA
The DNA here is from genome assembly GCA_013401335.1 of Brachypteracias leptosomus. Classification (NCBI taxonomy): domain Eukaryota; kingdom Metazoa; phylum Chordata; class Aves; order Coraciiformes; family Brachypteraciidae; genus Brachypteracias; species Brachypteracias leptosomus. The sequence goes on along the minus strand of VYZX01021029.1, from coordinate 205,564 downwards.
CACTTAATTAAATAAAAATGAGAAGTTGTCACATGCATTACAGGAATTGCTTTATCTAAAATGACTCAGCTCTGTCGTGTCAGAGGCCAGTGAACACTGTTGCATCAAAACCAGATTTCATTCCTTACCTTCCCTGTCCACGTATCTCTAATATTTATGGGCAGTCTGGTAATGGAGATTAGGCTATGACTTATCAGGCTTCAATAAGGCATGTTAACATGGAATTATGGCCTTTTAGCATAACCAATAATGATGGGTAATGTTATTTACCTGAAGAAAGAAACATCGCTGTCACAGCTGCAGCTCGTTCTAGTGAGTATAATTTAGTTCAATCATTTATAAATGCCTGCCTTGCTTATGCTTTCCATTTTAATTTCCTTGTACTCCTTCAGTACTCCTTGTACTAAATCTCACCATATTTAGAAAGACAGTTTGGATGTCCTACATAATAACCTGTGAGGGTAACCAAAAGGAAAGGCTGACACGTGCTATTATTTTGCCAAAGTGAGATCCATGCCCAGTCACTCCTGGAGAAACTCATCCTGCACACACAGACACACACAGGCCTGAGGCAGAGCCGCTCCCGCCAGGACCCACGCCCGCTTGTCAGTGTCTGCCAAACAGATGGAGACCTAACATGTGTAAATAGAGGACTGAGGTCACCCTGCAGGTCCCCAAGATTTTTCTCCAGTCTTCCCCTTCTCCTTGATGCAGCAAAACGACTGGATTTAAAGCTGCCTGGTATTCCACTTAAGTAGCACACACAACCACACTCACCATTTCAGACAATTTCTGTCATTTCTACCATCTCTAAGCTAAACTCAAGATCCCACGTTTTGCTCATTCATCATGGAAACAGCTAAACACCATTAGCAGAGAAGTCATTCCCAAGCAGACATGAGAGAGCTGTAAAGTCACCCCCCAGCTCTCCAGCTCCCAGCAGCAGCTGGTGGGAGCACACATCGGATCTCTGCTGGCATTCTCTTCCCATCCCTCTTCCATGGGACGGCTTCACTCAACTGACATAATCTTCAAAACAAGAAAATCATGGCAATAAAACAAGCGTGCTTCAAATAAGAATCACAATTTCCCTAGTGTGGATTTTTTCCTCTCAGGGAGCACCGGTGATTTAGAAAATCCCAGTTATTTTTACAAAACAAGCAATCAGGGGCTGAGAGATGCACATGTCAGGTAAACAGGTCACAACAAATTTGTAGCTATCTGGTAAGATTAACATAGCAATTCTATAAATATCTCCAAAGTGTTTACTATATTTTACTTCAGCTGAGCAGCCTTCAAGACTTAAGACTATCAAGCTATTATATGCATTGAGACAGCTGATTTGAGGCCCAGAATAAGAGATTTCACAGAAGGAACAGGTGGATGACAAGTTCTTACATTAAGAAAGCATCGTGACAATGAGCAAAAGGTGATAAAAGTTCTGAACAAGGTCCGTTGGATTTTTCTTTGAAGTCTATAAGCTCTCTGACCAATTTTGCTAGTGATTAACAAGAGCAGCCTTTCAAAAGCCTGTACATTCACAAGCCCACTCATTTATTCTCTGTATGCATGATGGGATCTTGGCACATACATAGACACTTGAGAAGAGATTATTTTCATCCGCCAGTATAGTTATGATTTTGATAATATGTCTTCCTTGTCCAGGATATTTTTAAGCAATCTGAAGACTAATGAATCATATTGAAGAAGAATGTTACTGGGCAGAATACATGAGGCATGAAAAAAGAAGACAGACAGCTGAACAATTAATTTTCGATTACAATTAAGTGAGGACATTTTCTGAGAACATATACTCAGAAAAGACATTGCTGGGATTTTAGTCACTTTCTGTGACATGAGCAAGATCATTCAAACTAGGCAGGTTCATGCAAACAGAAAATATCTAGCAAATTTTACATACAAAGCAAGTTAATCTTGCACATAAAATATGAATACGAATATGAATATGAATTCTTAAAACTGAATCAATTCCAGACCTTAAAGCACAGACAGGATAGAAGCGTCTGAGCTTGAGCTGCTCATGGAATAGGTCTATTCTCCTGAAGCATAATTATCATCATATACCATCATCTCATGGGATTGCCCTGAAATGTTCTCCATGTGGTTAGTAGAACTCTGGCTGTGCTAAATTACTTTCAAACTGGTGTTATTCTTACTTCTAAAAATACAGAACGAATAACTTACCTATTTGAAAAGGGGGAAGTTAGATGGGTCTATGTGACAATTTCCCATTTTACTTTGATTCATTGAACACGAAGAGAAAAGAAATTGGGAATTCATAAGCCAACTAATTTTGAAGAAAACAAAAACTGGATTACATCCATGAGGTATTTAAAAGACAATATTGGACTTTAAGCTCAGAATTGCAACATTCAAAGAAAAGTGGGCTAGAACAGGTATTAAAAAAAAGACCTATAGGCCATTAAGTCAGCAACAGCAAAGAAAAAAACATGTTTAAGAGAGCTTTTTAATTATTTTACAAGTATTAATCCTTAGTAAGTATTAACTAGGGAGGGGTTTTTTTTCTCAAGTGCAACACAGTGTATAACATGCTGTCCAGCAAGGCTACTCCTTTGAGGGAAAAAAAAGTTTTGCATGCATGTGGTTTCTTGGCTTTTTCAATCTGCCCTGTTATCCAAGTCTTTTTTGGTGTTACCACCACCAGCTATGGCGAAAGTCTAACTGCTAGAGCAAGAAGAAATTAAAACCTAAGTGGCTCTGATCAGAAGCTTATGCAAAAGAATTAAGCATTATGGAAAGTTACTGTGTTAACTGAAAATAAATTCTTCATAAACAAGAGAGCTGCTAACTTGGGATGAGTGGGTAACTACCTCTTAGCCTTTCCTCTTCCCTTCTACTAACCCAGTAAGGGCTTCACCTGCCATGAGATCTAATCAAATGTGCTAATAATGAGACCAGGAGGAAAGGGACAGCAGGACAGATGAGCTCTACATTACCTGGCAATACTGCATCCAGGCTTTACAAGACTGTGCAAGTCAAAGGACAACCTCTATTTAAGGACATGCCAGTTGAAATTTTAATTATAAGAACTGGAAGGTAAAGATGCTCCTGAAAGAGAGGAGTAAACACCCACAGGAGGAGAGCAGCATCACAGTATTTTTTTATTATTGTTATTGGAAGAGACTTTCAGCGACCGAGGGATTAATTCATCTGCTTTATGCATTCAATTTATTCATATACACATCATGTTTGTTCATTACACCACTCTTTCAAACCACACACATACACACAAAGTTCATCCAAAGCCTGAAACAACCCACCTCTGAGCAGATGCAAGTCTTGTAAAAGATTAATAGGCACAACAAGCAATCTCGACTGCAGGGGGAAAAATATCCTAGTTAAATATTTCAGAGCTTTCATCAAACATCTGTCCTCTACACTGCGCTTGATAGAATGGCAAGGTAGCTTCTCATAAAGATTAGCAGACATCTGCTCGACTGAAATCAACGTGTTCGGTGGAGTGCCAGCTAAACACCAAGCACAGCATCTTGGAGTAACTCAGCTTCCCGTTGTGAGCCTGTGAAGATGTTCCAGTAACAGCTACCTTCAAAATGCATCCCTCGGAAGATAACAGCATGGGTGGGATTTTTTGTTAATACACAAATCAGTTGGCATAATACATGTAAACTACACTGGGAGCCTTGCTTCCTAAGGGTGGGAGGCAAAGGGAGACCTACATGCAGAGCTGCACATGAGATGGCTCACGTTCTGTTTCAACAGCCATTTCTAACGGCAGGAAACTGCAAGCAGCAAGAATTTTCAGTGCCAGACAAATACGGTTGCTTGGAAATGGCAGTGACTTGTTTTTACTGCCCCCTCTCCCAACCCTTCAATATAGAAAGAACAGGAAAGTTTTGAAATGCTTTACACACATCCAAGTAAGAGGCAGATGGGGGGGAAGGTGTTGACATGGGGAAGAAGCTGCTTCAGGTGTAAAATACACCCTGCAAGTACAAAAGGATCAGCATTCAAGCAGTTTCCCTCTGCAAGAGATTGCTGGGCACCATGCAGGCTGCCACCACAATTCATTCTTCCCTCCTTCTATGAGGACATTTGCACAGGCTATGTCCACCTGCCCTTAACATACTAACACTCTCAAACATCTCCCACCCACATCACACAGTGCTCAGAACCATCCCACACCCTAAAAATGCCTGCAGACATGGACCACCTCCTCACACGGGGTCCATGGCAAAGCCACCCCCACTGCACACAGGGGTGAGCTGGAAGGCTGCTGGATGTTTCTGGGGCATGGCCCCAGGTACCTCCATTCACAACACAATCCAGAAAGAACTAGAAGTAAAATAAACAACAACCTAGGAAATGCTCTAATCTCTTCCACTTGAAAAGCAATTAATGCTGCAACGTGGATGTCAAATAGCCTCGGGATCTGACAGGCTGTCCCGGCCTCCTCAAAGAAATCACTAGACCTTGGGTTTCAAACTCATCTCACCTCAAACACCGTAGAGTGCCAGGAAAGGTTAAATGCTCCTCAGTTCCACACCCAAACCCAGAGGGAGGTCACATCCCCATGCAGTGCATTGCCAGCCCAAGTGCAGCCAGCCACACCACCCTCCCCCTCTTGCAACAGGTCATTGTCATCCCCACGCACAAACCTCTCCAGTTGCTGGTACCACCTCACACAGAATCAGGTCCTCAAAAAACTGTTTTCCAGGTTTTCTCTAAATATGCATCACAAGCTCAATCCAGATCCCAGGCTCCTGCTTGGGGTGGGGCAAGAGGAAACACAAGATATGAAAGCATATGAGAGCTTTTGGAAATGCCAAGGGGGATCCTTTCAAAGCAGCCTCTGTCACCCAAGAATTGGATCTACCAGCCAGCCAAATAAAAGGCTATTACAACTTGGCAGGACCACTTATCCTTGCTCCAATGTCAAATGACTTCTTGTGGCACCGCATGACGCTTCCAGCATCCGTCACTCAAATGCTGTGTTGTGGTACAGCTTTGTTTTTGGAGAAATGTTCAAAGCCAAGGATTATCAACATATATCTTCATCACCTGGTGCCTCTCATCGAGTACAGACTGAAGGGATTTCCCTGAAGCTGTGAGCAGCACAGGAGAACAATTATCCTAATAGCAACTTCCCTCCCAGAAGAGCCTACCCGTTTTCCAACAGGCACTAAAAATAAAAATAATTTAAAATGAGGTGTCCAATGAACGAGCTGAGTTTTTCTTAAATGAGAGCAATGAAGTACTTAAAGTATGTAGCATTTAATAATATTTAAAATATAGAGGCAATAGCCAGGCTTTAACAGCTCAGAGCTGCCATTAAAATTAATAGGACTACCTACTAATTACCTCTGAGGATCAGACCACTGGGTTCCTTGAGGATTTGCACTTCCCCAGTTTTAAAAAACACTGGCTTAATCTCTGTTCAGTCTTCCTCACCTTATTTTAAACAAGCATGCAATGTAATGGTCTTTTTTTGCCCCGATTTTTTTAAAGCAGTTATATATTTCAGGTTGCCATCCACAAAAGAAAGAAACTAAAGAGGACCACAAACACTCACACTAACTGGGCAAACACCAAGTCTTTAAGACAGCAGCAACCACCTGCACACCAGTGCCTGGTACAGAGACCAACATTACATTTACACCAAAGTCCCAAGATCAATGCCTCACAAGAACTCTGCTTGCTTAATACATCACGCGCTTCTGCTCAAATAAAAATCATGCCCTTTCCACAATTTTATAGGCTTAATGAGATTCATCCACTGTTTTAAGCTCAAAAGGGTATTTTGTTACTGGGCATGAGATTTGCTCCTATGAAGAACAGGTGATGTGAGGGCTTGGGTGATGGGGTTCTGCATTCATCTTCCTGCCACCAGTTTCCTCCCAAGCTGTAGGAAATGGTTGCTCAGGCAGCTTCCATTCCTACGCTGGAAAGATCTGCTCCATGCAACCACTGCCCACATGTGCTTTGCTACAGCTAGAGCCCAAGCCCAGCCTGCTCTTGAGGGGCTCCTCTGGGGGCTGCTCTTCACTGGACCATCAGAGGACAGACAACTTCAGAGTTTCCGCTCCTGCCTCAAACCATTTAACACCAAATTACAGCAAACAAGAAGTGATGTTAAGACCTGCATCTGTGGCACAGAATCAGCCTTCAGCTCAGCCACGCTTGCTCCTCCCCAGATATTGGCCTTGAGACCAGCCCTAACATCCCAAAAAACACAGGTCAGCTGTAACCCACTGCAGCAAGTAATATTTTCTTGAGTGTGGTTTTTTTTCTTCTACAGAATCAATATGCCATTCTGTCAAAGGATATGAAGCAAACAAGACTTGACTCCCTTTCTCTCTGTGCCCCCAAAATCTCTCCACTGTGCATTACTCCTTCAGCAACCCTGGCATACCTGTGCCAGTCAAAGGTCTCCCCTGGCAGCTGGCCTGTGCTGGAAAGGTCAGCAATCAGAAACTCGACCTCTTCGATATCAAATAGCTTTGATCAGTGATATTAAAGATGCCAGAGAGACTATGCTGGGGTGTGCACTAGAAGCAGTTGTCATCCATGCCATTCACATGTAGCTGTCCTGCTTAATCAAGGTAAGTATTACTTAAGTTGCTTCTTTCCCTTATGCCCTTCACTTTTCTGATTCCTGCCTGAAGCTACCAAAGCTTTATAAGGGAGAAGTGGATTCAGTGAAGAGAGGAAGGAGACTTCCCCCATCACATGGAGAAGGAGGGGTTATGCTGCAAACTAAGCCTGCATGAATATTTAAAACACTGCTCTGCTCCTAGTCCTCTGCAGGAAGCCTGCTGATCCTTCAGAGTCCCTTCATGAACTCAGCATCAAACCTGGAGCATTTCCTCGACCAGTATGTGAGATTTCTGATGACAGCAGGTCTGACCAGCAAGAGCACACCCATAATGGTGAAAAGGTGCAGTACATTCATAGTAAACTTTTTAAAAAATCAAGGAGTGCCCCTCCCCAGACTTGACAAACCATGCTGCCAGCTTCAGAGCAGCACTGTTAAAAGGGGAATCTCAGAGCAAGAAGGTTTCTGGTGCCCAGCTCTTCACGTTTCAGCAAACTCATGATCCCCAGCTAGTGCATCTCATATGCACCAAGCACCTCAGTGCCAGGTCCCTGCACCTCAAAGGTGCAGATAGGTACCTATCTGGGACCTTCCAAAAAAGGCATCATACTTTGCTCTGAGAGATTTCACTGAAAATTTCATTATATCTTTCTCTAATTAAGGACTAGCACTTCATCTAAATAGAAGCCATGTCAACACACCCTGTTGAAAGTTCCCACAGAAGCAGTATGCAAAAAGGATTGCTTTCACATCTGAGTGCCTCTCCTCCTGTTCAGAAGAGGGCTATCATGTTTTCCATAACTTGCTCAGCTTATTGTCTGCAGTCCGACAGCATCACTAGCATTGTTACTGCCAAGTAAACCATGATATTATTATTCTCCCGAGACTTAATCCACAACCCACTGAAGACAATGGAAAGCCTCCCCTTCACTTCCACAGGCTGCACATCAGCTTGCTTAGCCACGCTGCTGGTTAGGTAGACATTTAAGACATGAAAACCACCACTAACTCCAGTCAGGAGAGGGTGGACAGACACCCCAGCACCCAGTCCCAAGCACTGCTTCATGTTGGTTCTGCAGCCAGGCCAAGGATTTCAGTTGGACATGAAGATTATGAGAGACTTCTCTTCACAGCACTAATACTGGAACATTTTCAGCCCTCACACATCAAATCAAGTCTCTCAACAAGCTGAAGTCCTGCAGGATATGCCAAAGAGTGCTTGTCGGGGCTGTCCCTGAGCTGGCCCAGAACTGTTGGTCCTGGGGACTCCTGGGGACTGAATGGCTCGGGGTGTCCCCAGAGAGGCACCTCAGGCATTTAGCAGCATCACTGCATTAATTTATTAAAGCCTTTGTGTAGATTCAGAGGAGAGCAAAAATAAAACCTTCCAAGTTTTGCTACTGCTTCTTGCTTTTGTCCTGCTAACAGGCTGCATCTGCATGTTTTAAGAGAGAGGGGAATATGCACATTCCCACCCTTTCCTGGCCATGCCACTCTCTTCCAAGCCACTTTTGTTCTACAACCACCTGAAAAGCAGAGAAGGACAAGCTTCTTCTTTCAAACACAAATGCCAGATGCCATCAGGTCTGAAATACACTTTTTGTTGACATTTTCCTATTATGTAAAAAAGAGCACAGAAATATTTAAAGGCAGTAAATTAAAGACTGATAAAGGAAAAACTTGATCACCCAATGCAAAGCAAAGCCCATGAGACTTGATTCAGTGCCCACAAAGTTTTGTAAATTCTTTAAAGGACAGAATATTTATATCAACAAGAGCATCCAGATTTATAGCAGCAGGAAGAGAAGAGGGGAACAGTATGCAGTAAAGCCTGGAAGGGATATAAATCTGCCTGCTTCAAGAGCAACTTAAGCTCTGAACTGTTATATAAATATAACAGTTGGAAACTTTCTGTGTCAACACAGTCACTCCCTTCTCTCCATTGGTTTTATTTCTCCTCCAAACACCATGCAGCAGAGCTGTCTCTCCACCCCTCCAGCACAGCTGCCCAAGCCCCTGCAGATGCTCTCGCCTGGCCAGGGGACCCTGGCTCCAAGCCCCAGGACATCTCAGGCTCAGACCTGCAGCAGTTTCAAGCTGTGCCCCCTACCAGCACCGAAGCAAAGCAGGAGGGACAGAGCAATTTTAGCACCATCTTCGACAAGCTGTGATTAACCCTTAGGCACACTACAGCCAAGTATTCTTATAACTCTGTGTTCAATCCAGAGGAGCAAAGGAGCGATGACATTTAAGAAAAATATAATCATATGCGAAACATAGTAAACTCTTAGTGCAATCAGCACTATCCAAAGTGAGGTTACATCAGTGTCCTCCTCCATCAGGGACAAACCTCCATGCAGGACAAACATCAAGGAAATGTTCCTGCTGCCTGGAAGGTCTGATCATTGATTCCGTAGTTCGAGGGCCAGTGCTTCCACACTGCATCATCATCTTCTGCTTACTCAAGTCACAGATGAGAACTACCAGGTAAAAGCACTGCAAAGACTTCTCAACCTGGTAACTAGGACACATGAGACTTACTAGAGATACTCTGTTCTATAAAAGAATAGGAACTTTTCAACATTAAAAAAAGAGAGAGGTCCCACTGTCTGAGCTAGTCACCACCACACACACACACATATATGCTGGACAAGGCTGTGGACACCAAGTCAAGGCTGTGTACCCGTGGATGCAACTTTCCAAAAAATTCAGTAACACTGCAGTGAAAGGATCATTTTCAAAGCTTCAAATCCAGGTCCTTAGAGCTAATTAACTCCATTATTAGACTTCAAAGGGAAAAAATATATTAAAAAAAATCAAAAAGAAAATAATTTTCTTTCCACAGCTATAAAGTGCTACAAAATCCATTTTATCTTTACATATCCCACATCCTCTTTACAATGCTTTTGAATGCTGTGCATGAAATCCTATTAATTTATAGGTATTATTAAAGGCATTTGAATTTAATATTCAAATGGCCAAGTCTTTTTCTTCTTTTTGTATCTTAGCATAGAGCAAAAGCCCCTCTCATTATCTGTGCCTAGTGAAGAAACACAGCTAAGCAAGGCCAACAGCCATCTAGCACCTGCAGTAATAAACATCAGAGAGAATATTCCCTGAACCCTAAGAATGTTCGTCATCGCTTCCCTAATCATCTCCTTCCTTGAATCGTGCAGTTGATGACCCTCCCTTCCAGAGAAGCCAAACTACCTCCCAGAAGCTCTCCCAAGCTCCCTGAGAGGTCCAGGTTCCCACAGCACACTGCAGCTCAGCTGCTCCATACCACAAGTCAGCCCTCCCTGCCTCCCTGGAAAAGCTGGATCTCCCTTCCCTGCCTCCCTGGAAAAGCTGAATCTCCCTCTTCCAGCTGAGCCCCACAGCTGAATTCCCTCTGATCCACAAATCCTAAATTCCTGTGTTCTCCCATGACTGCATAATTATTGCAAGAAGATGGGATGTTAAAGGGAATCCGTAAGTCATTCAATTTTCTCTGAAAAATGAAAAACCACTGCAGGAAAACTTCCCACTGATGTTTTGGTTGCTTCATTGAAAGCAACTGTGTGTTCTGTTCAGACAGTTCTCTTGCATGATTCATTACGAGGCCATTAAAAGAGCTATACTCTTACATTCTAAGATTATTTGCACTGCAGCACATAACCATTCCTGCTATTCTCTCTCCTCAGCACCAACAGCCCATTACCTTACTGCTCTCTCAATAATATGGAAGAAAATGATGCACAAGACAAAAAGCATCTGTACTGTCCCATCCATGAATCAGCCTGGCAGGATATAATTCTCACAGGGCAGGGAAGGGGAGAGATTCAGCTGTTGGCAAATTTTCAGCAGCCAATATTCCTTAGAAACATATAGATTTGATTAAAAACATTTGCTTTCTGTCCAAATCTGGTAGGAGAAAATGAATGGTGCTCTTTGTTAGCCATCAATCTTCCCCACTTGTCCATGTGCCAGATGGCACCACACTTCATAGAAGGAGGAACAATAAGCAAAGAGTCAGTTGTGCAGTAAGTTTGCTTATAATCATTTAATCTCAAACAAACAAAAGGAGAATAAGGATGGAAAGGGGGAAAGAAGAATATTAACTCAGTGTTCATTCAATTTTTTTTTCAATAAACCCCCACTCTCAACAATGCTAATTGTTTGTTGACATTTCTGAAATTTCTATTCCCCCCAAATGGATTTTGCATTTTTAAGAGAGTTTCAAATGAAATGTGACAACTTGTAAATAGCAAAATGGAAATATTTATAACCTGCGAGAGAAGCCTGAATCCTATGGCACTGACAAATGCCTGCTTTCCCAGCCCCGAGAGCTCCCACACTGTGTAGCTGAGACAGAGGGTGGGAGGACAGGAGCTGTGGGCAAGGACAGGAGAGAGAAACATTCACCAGCCCCACTCCAGCCCCAGCAAGGTCATCCTTAAAACAAAATTCAATTTTAAGTTTAGTTTGTCAAGGCAACTGTTAAAAACAATCAACATCTTTTACTTTTTAAGAGAGAACTTCATGTGTAAATCACCAAGACACAGGAGGAACCCCACGGTGCCATTTTCACAGTCACACTTCAGAAGAGAGCTGCACTTTAAGATTTGATACTGCTTAACAGCATCTGTTGGTATTGTGCCAATAGCATATGCTGGGAGCAGATATGGATTCAAATGCCAGCAACAATATGTATTTTAAACCTAGCGAAAGAACAACAGAGCAAGGAGAACAGCAAGACTTTGAGTGAGAAGCAGAGCCTGGATGAACTCCCATAGCCAAACTGAAACCCAAAATTACCTTCAGGTTCATGATTTAGAGTGAATCAGTTCCATGGAATAGCTACAACAGATCAGAGCCCCAGGAGTATGGAGGCAGGGGAAACCGAACTGCTCTGCCCCAGCACAGGCAGCAGGAGAGCCAGGAGGGGAACTGGAAGTTTCCCTGCTCTCACCAACATGCAGGATGCACAACTGGCTGTCTCCACAATTTAAGGAGCAACAGAGCATCACTCCCATTGTCCCCCTTTCTACACCTCCTGCAAAATATCATCAAGGGTATGGAAAACAACAGCAAGCTGAACTGAGGTTCAGTAACAGTCCAAGGCTTAATGAACAAGTCCTCTTAAGATAAGCATGCAAAGAAGCATTTTGGTTTTGTTCTTCATTACTGCAAACAATGCAACAGATATCACAAAGATGGCACGTGCTGCATCCTAGCCTGAACCAGGGAACTCACGTTTTTGGAAAGCGTTGGACATACCCTTACTCTCCAAGGATCTCATCCACAGACACCCACACAAAGAAAAAAAAAGAAATTCAAAAACCAGAAACAAAAAGAAACCTTGAAAATTTTGGCCCTGTCAGTACTGGCAGATGAACTAATCCTAGGGGAAACATTATTGCCTCGGCTCTAACGGATCAGATTTAGACAGCCGGGATTCATTCTTTTGGCTCTGCTGTTGACCTGCTGCTTGAGCCTATTCATCTCCCCTCTGTACTTCTGTTTGCTCATCTGCAAAATGAGCAAGATACTAATCTCCTGTTCAAAGCATTTTAGAACTGTGGATGGAATAGCTAAGTGCTGCTGGTGTGAAGAATCACATCACTTGCAACCTTTTTTCCAGCTGTTAAGTAGTTAATTGCTCAAGCTGAAGTGATCAGATGGTTTCCTTGTCTAACCAGTCCTTCCTATCAAATTGAGATCTTGAAGTATCACTGAAAACATCTTGCGGAATTAATGGTCTAATTTCTCTACCAAATGTATTCATTCCTCATCTGACAGTTTGGTGAGGTACAAAGCCAAGTAGGAAAGAAGCTCTACAAAAGAGAAATAAGTAACAAAAATAACATTTCCCCCTCCCCTCGCCGAAGAGCCCACCCCAGACAAACCCACAGTAACCAACTCACCTGAAATCTAAAACGTCAAGAAAAATTACACATTAAAGATAACAGCAATAGCCCCATGGTTACTGTATTAACCAGCACTGAGCAATTTCATGCTCTTAAACTGCTTCATGGGGAAAAACACGTCACAGTGAGTCTTGGCAATATCTTAAGTGGAACAAAGTGAAAAACAGCCCGAGTCACAATACAGGGAGCTGTTTGCGTTCAAAGTAACTTAATCTTCTAATACGGCTGTGTACTTTAAATGCACAGGAGGAAGGAGCTTTGAGGCATTATCTGCTGCACACAGCAGATCCAGGGTAAGCAATATTGGCTGGCACTGCTCAGCTCTGTGCTGCAGCGTGGGGGTAGGTCAAGGCTGGCAACAGCTGGAGAAAGAGTAAACTAATACCAAGGGTCAACATTTTGTGCCGTCTTATATAGGCTAAAATAAATTGCTCAGATTGGTACGTGCCCCAATTTTAGGGATGAAAGCTTTAACACAGTTATGAGGCAAGTGGCACAGCAGCATGTAGATGCAGTCAGTGAAAACATACATATAAACATACACAGAGCACTCCTGGATTTAAATGGTTTTAAAATAAATAAGGCCAAACAGATGAAAGTGGCAGAGAAAGTTCTTGTTACTTCTGTTGAAAAGCTTAGAAAGGGATGCACAGGGAGATTAAGATAACCTGTGAAACATCAGAGCTGAGAACTGGATTTAAGTCCCAATCTTATGCATATAATCACCCTCTCTCTAGTCTATCTGAAACTAAGCACCGCTCAACACAAAGCGTGAGAGATTCAATTTCCCAAGATATCACCTCATTTTCTATCCTCGCCCCAACAAAGCAGCAGCATCTTAGGCTTTCATATTAGTTGCAAGAATTCCCATGAAGGAGAAACTTTTTTCCCTTTTTTAAACTAATTTAGTTTTAATGAGCTCAGTTCCCAACTCAGTTTCTCTGCAAGACACAAAGTTATCACAAGAGGCCTGGCAAATTATGCACCTTTAAGGATAAGGTGAACTTCAGACTTGAAGAAAAAATAATCATCTTAAAGCAAGATAAAGCGTTTTGCAGAGCACAAATGCTAAAGACATTTAGTGTTACAGTGGGACTCCCTCCCTCCCCTCGGAGAGTGAAAAGGAAAGTACCAAAGAGTGACAAACAGAGAAGAAAGGGAGCGTGCCTATCAGGTTGTCAATCTGCCAATAAATCCCAGCGCTCAGCTAATGCCTTCAGTTCCCCGACACGTCTCACACTGTTTAAAGACACTGTGATGTGCACTCTGAAGAATTCAAGGAGGTGGAAGAAAAGCCCAAGGCCTTTATGCTTAACTGTTGAGGAAGAAAAGGGAAGAGGAGAAAACTCTCAGCTACAAGGATTTAATAGACTTCAATGCTGAAGTGCACCTGCAGCCTCTCCCATTTATCACTGTGCCTCTATAATTTATAATTTGCAGTTTATGCTGATACCCAGCCTGATGTAAATATCTGTACATAGCAAAGGCTGAAGGACACTCAGCCTGCCCAATATTCACCACTCTGGGAAAAAAGAAGTGGGTAAAAAAGCCACCATTGCAACAAAATTAAAAATTCAGGTTTATTTTTTTCCCCAGTAGAACAAAATGTATCCAGCTCCCAAAGCACTGAACTCTCTGGGGTGAAACACTTGCCTCATCTATATTGTTTCTTTCTTTTTCCCCCACAAGATTTTTCATACTTCTCTGAAGACTCAGTAGCTTGCTCCATGGTGAACCAGGCAGCACCTGGCTCTCCAGTGGTGGATTAATAAGCACAACAACATATTTGTAAGACTGTCTGAATGAATTGTGTGTGAGAATGAAACTGAGCAGCAAAAGCATCTTTTGCATCAAAACCGAATTACATCATCTTTTCCCAACACCTGCCAGGCCATTATGGATACAGCTTCACTTTGCTAGAAAAGAGGCAGATACAGACCATGCGATGCCAAAGTGCAGCCCAAAACTCCAGTCTCTTCCATTTTCCATTTGAAATCCTCCAAATATCTACTGCAGCCTTCCCTAGCCTGTTAAGTAAAATAAGTACAAAATGCTCTTTTTTTTTTTTTTTAAATGAAACTTAAGAAATATTTCTGGATTTTTAAATTTTTTTTTAAAAGCTGGTCATTAACAGCCACCATATACAACTTGGGCTTTTTAAACAGTGTACCATGGTCTGGTTTCTGCTTTTCACCTCTTTAAGCTCAGAGGTGTTTCCTGCAGCACTTCTCCACACGTGATTTCAGGGGCCAATGACTCCCCAGGCACTCAGCAGCCAGTGCTGCTCCAATGTCCCCAAGCACAACCAAAGTTCTCCCACAACAGCCTCCGGAGCAAGACAAGCCAGGCAGTGATCAAACATCATTACAGCCAGACTCTTTGATATTTGTGTGCTGTATCAAAGCCAAAGAACAATTCATTTTAAAATATTCACCACAGGCTATTTTAAATTAAATTCTAAATTTATAAAACCATGATATGAAATAGAGATTTCCATTTTATGAGGGTTTTTTAAAAATCATGCAAGCTGGGGAGGGATAGGGAGAAGAAATTTCTCAATTTTAATAAGGATACAATTTTAACTACCAGAAATGCATTGCATTTGTCAGATGAGTCTCAGAGCAACCCTTAACCACCCTGCCCTTCCCGACATTGATGGATTGCATAATTCCAGGAAGTAAAATGTAATTATAGAGACAGATGAACGGACACCCAAGAAACAGAATAAGAAGATACTGCATAGCCATAAAAAGCAATATTTCATATATAACATTATTAAAACTAAGAAAACATTATCAAAGAAAATGTTATCTGCATAAAGACTCCTTGCCTATTGAAACTCATAAGGAATAGGTGGAATTTTGTTCTGTGTATGGTCTACCCAGAATTTATCCATACTGTCATTTTACAGCAGTATTTTAAGATATCATTATGCAGGCACACTGTATGAACTCAGAACATGTAATACACAATAAAGCTATCAGAATTCCCCACTAGCCAGCAGTAGAACATCTTCCACATTGCCTATTTGAAAAGGTGATCAGGCTTTAATTTCCAACACTGAGTATCTGCTTTAATCACCAAAGCGTGGAGGAGACTTCTGGAGACCATCTAGCCCAAGCCCCACGCAGAGCAGGGTCAGCCAGAGCAGGCTGCTCAGCACCATGTCCAGTTGGGTTAGAGTGATGGGCCGTTCAAGTTACACACAACTGCATCTCCCAATTAGTCAAATAATGCTTAAGAATCTGACAATAATTGAGATTTGACTTTTAAGATCAAGTGGCATTTAATTCTTTATTTCTCTCTATCTCTACTTCATTCACAGTGTCATTTTTTCAATCCATTTTCCCCAATTGATATCAACAGCTCATCAACTAAGAGACCTCCAAGGAAACCCTACCCCCAGCTTTCTTCACCTAAAAAATCATGGACTTAGCTCTTTCCGGATCAAAACTTCCCCCACAAAGCCTCACATTGTGCCCTAAAGGTCAGCTCAGAGCCCCGCTCAGACAAAGAGGGGGAAGCAAGTCCACAGGCTGGAAGCTGATCAATTCGGCCAGATTATGCCTCTTAAAAGCAGGAAATCCCAGGGGAGTACATCTCGGGCTACAGACACTTCCCAGGGGTAATTCCTGAACTCATTTCAAAGTGATGGCACACATTCCTTGGCAAGGCAGAGCACAAATATTTCCTGCACACATGAACTGCTGGAAGCCACCAGAGAGCCTGGTACTGCTCAGGATGACCAATTAAGTTTGCAAACCTTTAATCCGCACTGTAAGCACTTTAAAACAGACACAGTATTTGTTGCTCTTTTCTGTTCCTTAACACAGTAAGGCTAATCCTTGTTCAACATTTACAGGTGCTCCCAACATGAATAATCTCCTACTCCAAACACAGTTGTTTTTTACCTGAACACTGGTGCTGTTCACTGTAAGCAGAAAAATAATACATTTTCTCACTAAAGAGTTGGTCTAAAAACCTGAACTACAAAGTGCATTTTTCTGTCTGTATTTTTATAAGAATCTAATAACTAAAGGATGGAAGACCAGAAGAAAAAACTCTTCAATAAAAAAAACTAAGCAACATGCACATATATCTTACATATACTGCCTTCCCCTTCAAATCACTTAACAAAAATGTTTTCTAGACAGATGGTGTTTTCCCTGTCTTGACTCCAGTTCAAATATCCTTTTTGGAGAGACCAAGTTTTCCACTGAACTGCACATTATACACCAACAAAGAATAAACAGGCTAAATATAGCTTGCAGCCAAATTGCTGCAGTCTTGCAATGCAGCATCTTCAGGAGTCCTTTAAGGACAGCCAGCATGCTGGCAATGCAGCCTGCACTGAGCTCAGGTTCTCCACTTTATAAATCATTAGCTCCACATCAATCAGCACTGTCCACTGCAGAGCTCACTTGAGACATGCTGCTTCTCAGAGAGCAAAAGTAACACGATAGGGAGCCAGCCCTCTGCAAGCTGCAGGTTCCTTGTTAAGTTCTCCTCATCACTAACGACTAAAATTCATTATCCCACCACTGCTCTTTAATTGTATGGAGTGGCTAGTAGGACTCTACACCATTGGGTAATGCCCACCTTCTTTTGAGCTGATAGCTCACTGATGGAGTGAGGACCTGAAGGTGGGGAAGGTGGCTGTGTATCTTCTCACCTTTCAAAGCACCTAAGACGTCACAGCTGAGGCTACTGCTGCTGAGCACCAAGGATCAACACTGCTGCCAAAAACTGAAGACAAAAATCAAAGCAACCACTACATACACTTAAAAACGCTGTTTAGGCAAATACTGAGTGTCCACACACTTTTCATGATGCTCCCCCAAATAGGTATGTGCTTTTCTGCCCCTTTAGGAAGAACTGGTGAATTTGTGGTTTTCCAACCTTTTCTTTTTGTGGCAGCCTAACCAAAGCACAGGACATATTACACCTTCCAGCAGCACTTCTGCTCCACAAACAGCTTAACTGTGACATTCAGAGACCTGGCCCCCTTGGAGGACACAGGGCTCACTGCAGGAACTAGGATTTGGGCTCCACCAGCCTGCCGTGGAAAACATCAAAGCACAGAGTCACAACTGGCTCTCCCAGCACCAAAACATCCCTTTCACACGGGGAAGGAATTTGGGCCAGTGAAAACCCTATCAATGTTTTTCAGGAAATCTCTTAGCAAAACTCACTCCACTTTATATGCCTACTGCTGCAGGGGCTACACGACGTGCTCCCCTCAGCCGGAGTAGAGCCAAAACACAGAAGAAAGATTCACTGTTCAGGCTAACTGGGCACTCACAAGAGACCCGCAGTGCAAGCTGCCCCTCGCATGCTTGCGGCTAAGTCTGGAGGCACAGCAAGGGGCTTGAGCTCACCAAGGCTTCCCACCCTTCCCCACACCAGCACTAAATTGAGAGCATACCAGCTCAGGCAGCAGAAGCAGATGTACGGTGCCAGGGGCTGCCAGCATCCCAGTAAGCTTAGACCATTCCCGTGTAGCCGGGGAGAAAAGGAGCCAGGAGTTCATGGCTTGCAGGCGCTGTGTGAGCGCCGCTCTGGTGTAACCTGTAACCTCATGGCTTCAACATGACCCTGTTTCAGTGCTTCCCTGGGCACGCTCCTGCCACTCACTTTGCAATATCCAGCTGCAAAAGCTCCACTGGAACTCAGGCACCCTCAGAGATGAGCAGCTCTGGGCTGCTGGGGAGAAGAAATGCTGGGGTGGGGGGAGAAAAGATGGGAAAGAAGATAGAGAAGGCCAATGCTGAGGAACAAATCAGGGATGGGATGTGAAAATAAAAATCAATGACCTTCAAATCTACAGAGGGTTTTCCATTGTTGTTGGGCTTTACTTGTGAAGCAGTTACCTGACCCACCGAGAGCCATCTGGCCCCAGGTGAGCTGCTGCTTGTGTACACATTTATTTAGGTTTTATTTCGGCAGCAGCTCCCTGTCGCAGTGGCAACGCGTGAAACACTTATTGTTTTACATGTTTACAAACAGCCCCTTCAGATCTCCCTTCCCTCTCTGTCCCCTGAGGTAATATGTATTGTAATAAATTCATAATTCACATTACGATGATTTAAACAGCTTTGGAGTGGCATGTTTTAGTGCCTTGATTCAATTGTCTGCCTCGCAAACTGACAGCCTGCTCGCTGCAGCTCCCCGGCGCTGGGAGCTGCTCCTCACACAAACAGGGATAAACACACAGGAAGAGTCACACTTTCTAGAAAAGGAATTAGTAACAACATCACTTAAGTTCTTCACCAAGGAGATGGGATAAATGCTGCTGTGTCGCCCCAAGCACATTACTGGGCTGCAGAGATTTCTGTTTGGGGCTGCTTTTGGACAGCGCTCTCAAGGAGCAGCTTCTCGTTACATTTACGATAAAATTCTACTACCCAGGAAAACAAATCCTTGCAAGCTTATTGCCACCAAACCTCCTTCAATTCATACAGCATCTTGCAAGATGTACATAAAGGAAGGAGGGCTGGACTCCCACAAGGTAGGAGGAGATAAAACTACATGTCAAGGGAAATGGCACAGGAGTCCCTAACTCTGTTTAAGGATCTCGAGCAATAAAAATCCACTGACAAGATGTCAGCATTTCTGCTCTTGTCACAGCACAAGGAAATGACCCTACAACAACCTAACAGCAAAAATTAGCTTTTAAATATTTTAACAACTCCTGAAAAGGTAAGCTGCTGCATGCATATGCGTGATATATGGGTAACTGCTTAGTGTTTTCACCTTGTACCAACCCAAACCACTCATAAGTATTCACAGGCTGTCAGTCACTACCTGCTTTCCCTATAGATGCAAGAATATGCAGATGAACAACAAAAGAATAAAAATCAATGTCATAGATGTGCTTTGATGCTTTAAAAACTGCACAACTTAGTACACATCCTTTCTATAGTCATGCTGCAACTTTTGTTGCCACACTGGTGGAAGTATCAAAGCATCAGCAATTACACTTATGACAGGAAAATCATTATAAAAGGGTCACACTGTGATTAAAGCACATTTTGCTATTAAAATCTGGATGTCTTCTTTTTTTGTTTTTTAATTAGGTGTATTCTGGTTAAGATAAACCCCTTTTTTTTATTTTTCTCTCTTTCTTTTTCTACTATTAAAGCACCAGACACAGAAGAGGCTGTTAAGAGCAGCTGGTAATAGATCTGTTCCATATTGCTATAGCCACTTCAAGAAACAGAATCAGTCATGAGGATCACTGACACTTGGGGTTGGAAGAGGTTTTTTCCTTAGGAGTAACTAAATGCAGATCATGAGATAAAGTAATCAAACTGCACCTTCATGGACACAGAGGAACAGGAGGGCCTGTCCCACACTGAATCTGATCCCAAGTACTGTTTGATAAACAGAAGTTCACCTTGCAGAAGCTCACCCTGGATGTGAAGCCAGCCTCTGCTCAGAGACAGCCACCTTTGGCAGAAGGGTCTGCTTGCAACCAAAACCCCAACTTGGAGGCCACCAAACACACAGAAAGAGGGGTGACTTCTCTCCCATCACCTTTGCCAGGCTGCAGCAGGTCTCCAGCAGCATGAGCTAGGAAACAACTGACTCCACAAGCTTCATCTCTGCTGGGTAACATGCCTCTGCCCACAAGTCTGAGCAGTCAAGGGAACTATAGAAGCTTGGGGGCAGGTTTCTTTTCCACCACCTTTTCCAGGTCAATTCCTAGGGAAACTGGGACTCCTCAAAAAAGGTTTGGGCGGGGAAAGGACTGAAGTACCTTAACGGAAACCTTTCAAGGGAAGACAGGAGGCAGCACTAGAAAGTATCTGACAGTAATAATCATCTCACTGCAGTGGAGCCTCAAACAAGAGGGACCACCCAGCAAAGGAAGTGATGCACCAGCTACTGCAGGAACCACCACTTGGCCACCAGCTCCAGCACTCAGCCCCTCCTCACCCCCATCCTAAATATCTTTTCGAGCACTGTAAACACCTTATACCTTCTTCAGCAAGTGAATACAGAAACAAGTATTTATGATCTCAAACCACAGCACTTTCTAGGTCTCAAAATCAGATGAACAAACAAAAAAGTCTTTAGAGCAGGAACAAACTCTTCATCCTTGTATTTCTGAGAAAATGCAAGAGCTTAGACAGGGTAGATACTGTCTTTCAGCACAATCCTCCTCCAAACCTCACAGCAGACTGTCAAGCCATATTAGCACAGATCTCATAACTCACTTGGGATGCACTTTTCAAAAATTCAAACCTTGGAACATATGTACTCATTGAGATATGGCATAAAGTAAAATTAGAAAAAAAAAAATCAACAGAAAAGTCAACAAGAGTTTATAAAGAAGGATTATGGATGCAAAGAGATTTGCATCTGATATATAAGCAAATCCCAGTGATCTGGATTAAAGCAGGAAAGCCTACTTCAGGCACCCAGAAAGTGAGGGGGGAAAAAAAAAAAGAAAAAACCACACAATTAAAAATTCTGCAAGGGCATAGTTTAGCCCCTAGTGCAAAACATGATTTCATTACTCCAGAACAGAATTCAGTGGACATAATGCCTCCAGCAGTTTGAAAAGTGGTGTCTGGAAATACCAGGGAATAAGAATCAGTTTATTCAAACAAGATTATATAGCTTGGGGAAAAAGGAGATGCCACATAGTCCTTCCTCCTTCACCTCCCGGCATCTTTTGTTCCCAGAAAATCAAGCCACAGCAGAGCAGAGGGTAGGGAAAAAAGGGTCCTAAATCATGCAGACTGAACACTCCACAGAAAAAAAATCAGCTTTTCTCAAAAGCTGTTTTTTAATCAATTTCTCCACTAACAATTCCGTTTTGCCCAACAGAATGAAGAGTGAAGATAGTTTAGTGGAGGGAGAGCTGAGCTCTGCACGTCCTCCACATCCCTTCAGCGGCAGCAGTGCCCAACCTGAGCAGAGCTTTGCTAAGGAAACAAAATGATACTTGCCACCATCAGCTCCTACAGCAAAGGCATGTATTAATTAACACAGTGTCAGGAAATAGAAAAAAAACATATTTAGACCCAGATCAGCATATGCTTCACTCAACCGCCACATGCACAAAGAGCTTGACAGCTAAAGTATACACTGACCCAGGTCTAAGTAAGCTTTTTCTTCTGTAATGCTTTGCATGACATCAGCAATATGTATGAATTAAGAAAAATATTGTCTCTAGCTGACTTTAGTGCCATTTAAAATTGTTTTGTTCCTACATCCTCAGGAGAAGAGCTCTCCTACACAACTCCCATGGTGGAAACCAAGACAAACCCTGACTCCCCTTTTACAAACTGCACATACACTGAGCCAACTGTTTTTTTTGCTCCCTAAACAGAGTAAAACTAGTTCCATCTGCATTTTAATGAAGAAAAGACTGCAGAGCTTTACCCAAGGATGTTAATGGAGACATTTCAGACATAAGGTCTTTCAGCTTCCCTCACACTCTCCAGTGCCTGAAGAGGGATGAGCTGCACAGAGGAGCAGCCTGAGCTCCAAATGCTCCCCCTCCCTCGCTGCCTGATCTAGTATTTAGTTACCAAGCAATTAACAAGCACACAGTGAACTTACAGAAAGGAAATACTCTTTTCAACTCAGCCAAATACTGAATTACACAACAGTTAAAAGTTATTTGATAATGGCAGCAACCAATGCAGTGCTTAATCACTGACAGTAAAATAAGTAAGCATTTCCAGCAGGGAGATTCCCAGTTCCTTGAGAAGGAGGGGAAATAGAAAAGAAGGAAAAAAAAAAAATCAATCAGAAGCTGTCATGATATCCCATTGTTCAGCACTGTTAGCATTAGAAAACAGTCACTGGGGACTAAGGCAGCAGAGTATGTATAGGAGTTACTGAGTGCTAAGCAAATGCAGGCTGCCTGGTAACACATGGTGCAAGGCTGTGATTAATCATTAGGATGCGACAGAAGGCGAACGAAGCCCTGTGAGATAACGTCAGGAACCGAACCGTGCCTGGCCTCGAATGACAAGTTACTGATCCCAACATGCTTCATATTTGTATGACTAAGAAAGCATCTTCAATGTGATCATTTCCTTCTGACCCATGGCCAAAGCCTGAAGGATGCAGCCATGGTACTGATGGACAAGTGAAACACTTGGGTTCCATCCTTGAATGTGTCTGGATTAAAAGATCTTTCACGGGAGCTGATGTAAAATGTTTCTCCAGGAAACCCTGTGAAATGATTGTCTTTTACTTTCAAGCCATACCACTAGAGGAACTCCTTGGGATTTACAGCAACAATATTTTTCTATATAAACCACAATCGGTGGTAGCCTGTGGTGAAAATAAAAGTGGTATTTTTATATCTGGTGTGTAGAGATATATATATAAAAAAAAAATCTAGAAGGAAGATAAGCTTCAGAACTTTAAGGAATCAAGATCCACCTTCACAAAACACCTTGAGAAACTAAACCTATATTCTTTACTTTCCCTGATACTCATTGTAACTAAATTTCAAGTGACATCTGAAAACTGTGCAAGTCAATATGAATCCTGTTTCGACCTATGCCCAGAATTGATTTTTTTTGTTGTTTAGGGCTTCAAAACATGAGGTGAGAAAAATCAAAAATCCCATTAGTAAGGGAAGGAAGGAGAACCTACTGCATCCTTCATTCTGCCCACTGCAATGGGCAATTAGGGAAGTTTTACATTGCATTAAACAGTATTTCATGGGAACAATTATTTATTAAGGGTATGGACAATAGCATTGATTGTTACAAGTTTGATTGATTAAACAGACAAATTGGCACAGTTTCTCCTTCCCTGCCTGCCATATGTTTCTTCTTAAACATCTGGTAAAGCCTTTGTATTTCCTTGAGTAACCTAACAGGTGCTGAACCAAATCCTTAATGCTTCAGTTTTCCCATTGGAAGCAGATGGGTGAAGGAGACAGAAGAACATTGCATTTCCAACATCTCTTCTGTGGTGGCCTCACTAACAGCCTGAGGTTAAAAGTAGTAAAGGAGATTTCAGATAAATCATTAAAATGATCTTTTGATGTGAAGACTTCTTATACTGAGGCAAGCAAGTCAGACCTTACTCCATCGATACAATTTTCCCCTCTTCATTTTCTAAGTGCAAAGGATAAAAAAAAAAATAAAGATACTTTAACATTAGCCCTTCATATTCCTGTCATTAAAAATGTCTAAAATTCTGTCTCCCAGCTGAAGGGGGTTATTTGTACATTGTGCTTGGGCCACAGGGCAAATGCAAGCCCCAGTCCCCTCTCCTCTGGTGCTGGAAGGCGCTGGCTGCCACAGGACACCAGCCCACGCTTGAAGTCATACATTGGGCTGAACGCCAAATATGTAATTCTAGCTGAAAGAGCAGAAACACAGGTGCCTAACACAGAGAGGGCACTCTTTATTTTGAAAAATGCAACACCACTTTAGCTAATTAGGTCTTATCTGTTTAAAGCTACAGGATAGTTTGATAACAATTAGGAAGGACTCCCAACAGGCTGCTGGGATCAAAGGCCCTTTCTGCTACGATGTTTAACAAGGAAATTAACACTTTTGCCAAGTAATTTGCACATGCTGCCAAAGTTGTTTAAACTTGCTGTAATATTTTAGTTTTAAATATGTACCTGCAGAGATGCTGCTTTAATTTGACTGTTCAGTGTGCCAGCTACGGGCTCCCAACCACAACACCAGCTCCCTTTTACTGCTGGAGGGAGCTTCCACAAATGCTCTAACAGCAGTGCTTGCTCCTATTCAGCTAAAGGAATCAAAAAGGAAAAAAAAAAAAAAAAAAAAAATAGTCTGGAGGCAAGAATTCCCTCACTGCTTTTTTCTTCATGGAAACTAAATATTTCCAAAAGACTGCTTATGGGTTCCCAACCCTTAATGTCACAAAAAATTAATGAGAGCTGTGATGCCAAGATGCTATGTGTGCTTGGAAAATTCCAACTGGACTCTTCTGATAGGTTTTTAATACTGGAGACGAGGGAGCAATCATGACTCCAGAGAGCTGTGATGATGAATGGCTGGGGGACAGTGAATATAATACGGGAAAATACAAACTCAACAGCTGTATTTCATAAAGAAACAATAAAACCCCGCATAGCAGTTTTTCTTTTTTAATTCAGTGCAATGTTTAAAAAGACCTTCTGATACCCAGTAAATTATGCTCACATATCCGCTGCTGATTACTCTTTAATAAAATCAAGCTTCCAGCAGATCAGGGTACTTGTCTTCTGGTTCCCTGGGATCCAGGGCAGGGCTAAGCACCAGCACTCACAGTTGGACTCTCCTGTTCCTTTAAGTACAGTGTGTTGCATCCTAATGGAGAGTCACCACGACGTACCCCGAGCCCCAGATGTGCTACAGACACTGCTCTTTGTGCTACTAAAACTGAAGGATCGATCCTGGAAAGAGAACCCTTCCCCAGGCTGCTGCTGAACAGAGATGATTCATTTAGCATTAGTCAGCTCAGGTTAATGGTGAAGAAGCCAGAGTTTATCGGGGGATTTCCTCAACACTTCTTCCCAGCCAGGAGGCTGTGCACCAACCCAAAGCTAAAATTGTTTCTTTCTTTCAGAGAATTAAGAGTAGAATCAACTAATAGACTCAACAGCACTGTGGTTAAAGCCATGCAGTGAAATTTGGAGGGTTGGGGACAGCCTGAGATTGGTTTACTGCAATTTCCCTCAGCAAGGAGGGCAGTGATGGCTTTCACTGACTTGAGTGGTGGCAACCAACGCTCAACACTATAGTGACCTCCAGCCTTCACCATCACCTCACCTACAGCATTATCCAGCTTCTGGACAGAGATCAGGTTGCACAGTCACAGTGACTATTTCCACTGCTCATTACATGTAATTAAACACTGGTTCCATTTTATTAAAACCTAGTATGTAGATTTTCTCCCTCCATTCCCCCAGTGACCCTGAGCCTGGGAGGCCCTGAGCCACCAGCTGGTGGTCAGAGCAAGCAGAGCAGGAATGTACATCAGCTCACAGAGGGAAGATGGAAGTGCCACCCTTGGATCCAGAGGCAAATGATAAACTGGTTTTAAATCTGAAACCACTAAATGTGGACTCTCACTATGCAAGCATACCACTTCCATGGACTAGATGCTAGAGAAAAGCACTTCATTTTTATTAACACTTCTTTTGTTCGCTTCAGTAATTCAACCACATCACAGTTAGTGACTCAGTCCAGTACTGTGCAAAAATACATGGTCAAAGTGTGATGCTTCCAACTCAGCAAGACATTTACTGTACTGACAAATCTTAACACGATGGTTGGAATTGCAGAGGGGGCAGCCAGGTACGATGAGGACAGAACCACATTCTGCCCCTGCGGCAAACCCCACCAGGGTGTCACAGGCTCATCCTCTGCTGCTGGCAATCAACTTTCAAAGCCACCTTCATATTTCTATGGCCCTTCAAAGAAAGCTTCAAGTTTTCTACCACTTGTAATTAGAGTGCATAGAGTGCGCCAGGTTCTCAAGTTTTTAATCATAGAGGCTTTGTGAATTTATTAGCAAGACAGCAGACAGCATGAGAAAAGGAATTAGAGTATTTGCAATCCTTTTGCTACTTCTGTCCAAATGACGATCATTACATGCCAAGAGACTCCAAGGGCTCAGCATTACTGTCTTACAGTAGCTCCTGTACTCTTAAATCAAAGGCTAAAGGGTTATATCAAAATCAAGAGTGTTAGGTACTATCAAAAGGTTGGGGAAAAGAATAGCTTTTGACAAGTTCTAAGCAGACAAGGCAAAGAATAAGGAGACACCATTAACTGTCACATATTTCTTATCTGGCCTCAGGGAAATTGTTTACTTTCTGCATCAATTTTGTATCCGTAAAATCTAACCCATAGTACTAACTGCATTCAGAGTTCCCAAGCTTCATGCCTTAGCCAATACACTCCATTTCTAAAAATGAAAACTAATGTTGTGGTCAAGTAAGACGAATAACTATTCATATTTTGGGATATGAAAATTCTCCTGCTGATCTACTCACTTCAGGATAATTCTTGAAGTGTAAAACAGTGTTTTATTAGAAGGACTTTTCTCCCTAAAATTAATTAGGAAACTGGATGCATTAACCCAAATTAATATCTTATCCCAGAAGTAGTATTTAGGGTTGTGTATGACATGTGTGGACCCTCCCCAGCCTCTAAATACATTTATGACAAAACTAGCGTACATAAATCTGCACTTCTAGATTTGGCTCAATATACACATCAAGAGAAAGACACTCAAATCACCAGAAACTTCACTCTTCAGATGGCTCGTTGGATTTCCGAGAGCAAAGAGCTTTTTCTGGCTCATATACATAGTAAGTAAAGTATCGCCAAAAAATTAATCACTTCTGAGGACAGGTCTTTTTTAACCCAAGCCAGAGAAGGTTTGGAGCCCTATTTCAGATGACTAGCAGTTAAAACCCAAACCAATCCCCACTTCCACAACAGTAACAAGAAGCCAACCCCAGAACACCATAACTGGAGCCAATTTTGCAAGATACTTTCTGAAAGGTGGGAATTTGGAAGGGTTCCCAATTTGAATTTTTTCCGAAGAGCTCACACTGCAGGGACAGCAAGTCAGGTCCCCTCACCTGTGTAGAAGATGGTCTCCAACCCCTTGCACAGAGATATACACCTACATTTAATTTAGTCAATTCATTCTTCATGAGTTTTCTCTCATTTCCCTTAGATAGCTCCCAACAGTTTCTCTGATATCCGGAACTATATTACAGAAAACATCCTCACAGCCCTTTGAAATAAAGGATGCTGCACTACCAGCAATGACTAAGGCATCAGATTCAGTCAATCTTGCAAGCTGGATCTAGCCAGACAAGATTTTGAACCTCTCACTATCTGAGAAAGGTTAAAGCTGCAATGTCACATAGAAAACAGAGCTTTGGAAGAACAAATAAGCCATGCTTGAGCACCTCTGTTTTCCTGGCTAACTAGAGCCACCCACATCCCAAACAGCTCAAGCTCTTCCCAACACATCACCATACCATTTTAGGTAAGCACCATGTTACTGCTTCAAGAAATACAGGGAAGTTTTGCAAGTATGAGAGCGATGGCAGGAAACACAGCAAAGTGAAAAGCTGCTGTCCTGAGGCCTNTAGACAACCATGCTTGGTGTGGTCATTAAACATTATCACCAACTGAACAGGTTCCACACCAAAGGGACAACCAGCAAAGCAGCTGGGGAGTTACGAAAGGGACTGCTCAGAAGGAGAATGGTAAGGAAGGAGGTACAAGGCAATATAAGGAATTGTATGTTACACAGGAAAAGGAAGGTTTAACACACAAAGACGTGAAGCCCAACAAAAATTATAAAAGCGTATTTTGAGCAGGCAAGACTACAGAAAAGTGCTGAAGGACTACTGCACCTTGCTTTCTGCTCAATGCAGAAGCACACAACTCATCCACATATTGACCTGTGCATTATTACTGTAAAACTGCTCCCACCAGTTAATTCTACAGCCAAAATCTCACCAGCCAGTTCTAATCCTTTTAAATGGTGGGGGATTTCTACTGATCTTCTATATCTAGGGATCAAACCAGCAATGCAGAAAAAGGAAGAAAAAGAAAATTGACTTTAGTTTGATTTAGCACCGGGATATTTTCAGTTGAGCAATGAAGTTAAATGTGACATAGCTTTAAAATAAAATCCATAATGCTCTTCACTGCAAGCATCTTGGGAAGCCTCCTCTAAGCATTAATAGGAGCAGAAGGATCTTATCTTCCAGACCTTCCCCTTTATGGTTTCCTAACTCAGGCTTACACGTGCTTAAGAAATCCTCACTGCAGATTTGGATAAAAGGTCTCCTTTTCACATCACTTTCCCACCAAGAAATGGTGCTAGCACATAAGCAAAAACATTCTGCTTCTACTTACAGTTAGGAAAAGCTCAGAAGAGGAAGCTCTGGTATAAACACCACGATGCTGCCTGCCCAAGTCTGCAGGCAAGCTACAAAGGTGCATATTTCAGCACTGATAATGGTGGTTTCATTAAGGACGTTTTGGCATCAGATGCAGCAGAAACAAACCCAAGTCTCCCCCCTTAAAACCCTTTCAGACCTATCAGTAACTTCTACAGTGACTAGGCTTTTTCTGCATGGATCACCTATGCACTGAGATGTTAAAGCTAAAAAGAATTGAGACCACACGAAATAAGTAGGATTTAATAACAACTGTCAGGAGAACAAAATTAATAGTCTCCCATTTCCACATTTCTATAATGAAAACTTTACTTTCTAGAGGACCACAGTATCCCTAGTGCATTTCATCTGCTCCATTAGCTGTCCATTTGGCATCGATGCTATCAGCCCATGGTGGGTTTCCTTATTTAAAAATGTGAATCAACATAGCAATCAATGGTCCTTGAATAGCTACCAAAAAAACCCCAAAAAAATCCAGAGGTCCAGGCACAGGCAAACCCAGAGAAAACTGCAACTCTACACACTTAAGACTAACAGGACTTTCCACTAACGCTCATGACGCAAGAACGGCTGCGTCTGTACTTTGCCCACTGACAGTTCAAAAGCTGACTGCCAAGTCATTCGTGAGGTTTATTGACACTGCAAACTATTGAAATCTGATTTATAAACACTGCTCAGCAAGCTGGGGATAAACTCTTAAGTAATTACACCAACAACTCAGTAGACTCAATCTAGAATTCAACTCTTCAGTCCGAACAACTTCATATTTTTGTTCAAGTATAGTTCCAAGAGCACAAGGAGTTTGATGCAATTCAGCTGTGTGGGACAGTGTGCCAACAAAATACATCTGTCACTAATAAAAATAACAAAATGGAGCCTGGGCAAGGCCTATCTGTACTTCTGTATCAACTTCCACTCATTCCAACCAAGTTAGACTATTAATAGCATCATCAATGCAGCAATAAACTAAATAGTTAAATGCAGCAATAAATAAACTTTTAATAGCTGTTGCTTGTTTGGGAAACCTTCTAGTACAACCCGTGCAAGAGCAGCAGTACACTTTAATACACTGTAGCTGCAAAAAGAAGCCTTATTAAACACAAGTATTGCTGTGCTACTAACTCCTGTGTTTTTCTTGCAATTAATACAGCTTCATTCATTACTGAAATCATCCTTGTGATGATTCGGGAAGCTCCTTTTCCCTGTTTCAGGGAAGAGCACAAGGATGAAGACTGCAGAAAGAGTGGACTAAAGCATGGGAGGGGACAACAATGGGCTGAGAGGAACCAAAAGCTCTGAGCCATCAGAGCCAAAATCACATCTCTGAGATCTGGCACAAACAGAAACACTGAGGATATTCTCAATAAGAAGCAAACTTTCAGGCACTTTACTACAGCTGGAGTCAAGACAGCCCAACTTCTCTAATCTTGAAAAAAAGACCAGGTTTCTCACAGACTCTCCCCGCTAAGCCCAGCTGCTGGGCAAACTGATGCAGCTTCAGAGATGGAGCTCAGTAATAGTACATTGCAAAAACATGAAGTTTTTCTGATCACTAGGCTTACACTGTAAGCTGTCACACATAACACAGTGTGATTTTCAAACTGGACAACTTCTGATCCACAGGTTTCCCCTACCATTTCAAATTCTTTTTTAATCATGTGAAAAGACCAGTAATTGCACAAGAGGAGCTCCTCAAGAACTGTGGACATATCAGGAAATAATTAAAGATTTCTAGTTTCATTTAGGGAAAAAG
The DNA here is from genome assembly GCA_013401335.1 of Brachypteracias leptosomus. NCBI lineage: Eukaryota > Metazoa > Chordata > Aves > Coraciiformes > Brachypteraciidae > Brachypteracias > Brachypteracias leptosomus. The sequence goes on along the minus strand of VYZX01021029.1, from coordinate 175,379 downwards.
GGGTCTTCCTGCTTTAACCACATGATCACAGGAGTGAAAGCAGAAACCAAACTAAACCAGGCAAGACAGACCACTCTATTAGGAGGTGCTGATAACATAATACAGCTGCCATCCAAAGCACTCCTCACTGCATTTTATTTTCTTGTGTAACTATCTCAGAAACAAGTAAATGATTTTATAAAGAGGTTGGGTAGCTCACAAATAGCCAAAACATCGCTTTATGTCCATAAGAAATTTTTGTGTGTGTGTGTCAGCCTGGGTTCCCGAGTTCCCCCAGACTGATTTATATACAGCAAGTCTAAACAGACCAAGAATTATGTCTGACAATTTCACTCACCCTCCCAATCTCTATCCCTTATGATACTCTTAATTTTTCCAGCAATACCACATCTCTCTCTCAGGCACATTTCAACTAATTTAGCTTCCTCAGCATAAACTGCAAGCAAAGTAGTACGTTCGCTCCCACCCAAAAGTAGACATACGCTGCAAGATTTGGTGGTGGTGTGGTTTGGTTTATGGTCACATACACGGAACCATGCCATAAACAAGAGACTGGGTTCAAACCTCTGGGAATCTTTCACATAGCTTAAAAAGCTACTGGCAAACTGAGGACCTGAAACACAGACTCCTGCTGCTGGGGGTTAATAACCTTTCTTTCCGTTTTTTTCCGTCGCCTTTGCTCTGCAGACCCCTGGGACACAGCTCTTAGGGCAGTAAAACATCCCCATCAAGCAGGATTCAGCACAGCATGAACCTCACTGGGATCTCCACAACCTACCACAGCAGCAAGAAAATATTACTGCATTTATTCATCCACTTATGTGTAAGTTTTGAGCCAGCATCTGCTTTAAGAGATATACACGTATGTATGTCAGCAGCAGGGAATTGAGTCTACTGGGAGATCATTATCTCCTGGCACTCGCAGGCACAGAATCCCTTTGAGAAAGGCACCAGTTCCTAGAGCATAATGCCAAGCACCAATGGTCTTCATGATGCACCTACAAAAGGTTCCACCTGCACAGCCATGATGTGGAGTAACTAATGCATGTTCCCCTCCAAATCACATATAAACATCTCCTCCACAACGGGCTCCAAACCTTGAATTCTGTATGAAAACAGTTCCCTTCTCCCCCACTGCTGTGGATACAGGAACTGACTCATCCACACAGAAGGGGTTTTTTTCCTCATTCCAGTGCAGATACGAAAAATAATAGTCTTCATTTCAATATTTAATCATATGCTTCATTTAATAATGAGTCCAAGAATAATTTAATCCTGGCTATCAACATAAAGGAGATATTGTTCCTTTTGCTTGACTCTAAGAAAATAAAACCCCTTTGCTCTCTGGCTGCTCGCAGGCCAGGGATTTGCTCACTCTAAACTTACAACGTAAATACAAATTACGTTATATATTTGATTACACACACAAAACCTTGACCTGCATTTGGAAAGGGGCACAGGATGCTCCTCCTAGCAATTGCACCTGCATAATTACAAATGCTGCCGTCTCCCTTGAATGAACAAACTGGCTTATGAAACAGGGAGGGAGCTGACATTTCATGGCACATCGCCTCGTGCCTCACTGAAGAAAAACACACCACGTGCCACAGATTTCTGGAAGCATCATCGCTCCCTTATGGTACGTGAGCTCTTGCCAGGAATAAATAGGACAGAGGCCAGCATAGGAATCGTATAACATTTGGCTCACACATCATTTTTCTGTTATTTTATGTTATTAAACGCACTGTTCAGGTACTGCCCACTCTGGAAATATCTCATTACCTATGAAAAATCTGAACTTAAGTATAAGGTGATTAATAATCTGAAATGTCTTGCTTAGATGCTCAGTGCAAAACTTGAGACGAGTCCAAATCTCTGAGGAGGGCAAGTGGGTTTTTTGCATATTACCTTCACACGATTTAAATGATCCCCAAAACATGTTCTTTTGCACACTAACTGTGCTTGTTTTCTGTACATTTGTTAAGGCTCTTGGGATGATCTCTAAGCATTCTGTCCATCCATACAACACAGTAAGACAATGGTTTTTTACATTTAAATATTTTAACACAAAAATCACCTCTAACTTGGCAATATTTATGCATTTAAAATCTGTTTTTTCACTTAAAAGCTTTAACTTCAGCTCCCCAGTCTTTTTCCTTCTAAAACATATCTGCTCAGTATTATACGTGTGCACTCCCACACTTAAATCCCTCTTCCTCCTTTACTTCTCACAGTGCATACTTTAGAAACATTAAGTAGAATTTATCACTTATTTCTGGAAAAAAAGTGTTTAAAGTTTGAATACAAGTCCTTCAGAGAAGCAGCATCCCAGGTTAAATCTAATGATGTCCAGGGGAATTCTATGCAAGTGATGAGCTGCCTGCTAATATGTCGATGCTTTAGGGAAGAAAAATATCAATTAAATTTCATAGCATGCAACCACATACTGACCTTGAAAGCTCTCTGTAACTTAGTTTAAACTTCAAAATTCAAAGTCTAAGTCAGAACTTCTGCCCTAATTGGTTTTAACTTCACTGAAGAATGGCACAGCTCTTTAGAGACCCCAGAAAAATTAAGAGAATCAATCTGGAGAAAAAAAAAAAAAATCCCCCAAATCCTATTAAGTGTTTAACTATGACATTTGTGCGTGCCTCCAGTCTCCCTCTCTTGGGTTCTGGCCATTGCTTCAAGAGATATTAGTGGTTCTTTTCTCTTTCAGCCTTCTGAAAACACTAAGAAAAAAAAGTCCAGTCATGATAGTCCACATGTGCCAGCTCCACTGGGGCTCTGCATCGGTGCTTGTGTGAAGATTTCTACAATGAAGTATTTTATTACCAAGAGAATTACAGCCTGGCAGCACACTGTACAGCACATGGACAGCGAGGGCAAGTCAGATGAAGGAAATCCACTATTATAAACTGCTCCACAGGTCAAAGGAAACCCAGAAGGTAAATCTCTCACCTGGAACTGGACTTGATCTTTAAAGCCTCTCCCACTGCAATGCCCTTTTCTAAGCAGGCTGCAATTCAGACTGTGCCAGATCTTCCACTGTAATTCTAATGGTAGGGATTTGGGGCTTTTTTTAATTGTTATTTTTATCTTCACTGATCTAAATTCTTAGTCCAAGAAAGCCAGCTTTTTGTCTTTGGTTAGTTAGTATACTGTTTTCCCCATGAGGAAAAAGAGGAAGCAGAGTAAGATATGTGCCCATCTTTCCTACTATAGAGCTCAAAGAAAAAAAATCTGATCTACTTATCCAGAAAAAATATCCTTAATTTAATTAAATACGCATGAACTGGATATCCAAGCCACCAAACAGAAAAAGGAGAAGGAAGTCATATTTTGTATTTAGTGAACATGTCTAGAAAAGACTAGCTTCTTATTATTACAATTCAACTTCTCTTCTATAGATGTTTACAGACCACAAGCAGCAACAGTGAGACCTACGGTATTGTTTGGTTGTTAGAGGACAAGCAAGCATGCCTTCTCACTCAAATTTTCCTGGGTTTGTATCAGTTAGGAAAGATTTCAAAATCCTTCCAATATTCCTGGGAGGATGAATTAAAATTTGTGACAGCTGGGCTGATGAAAGGGTGCAATGTGGAAACAGCACAACTCCTTCCTCATCAACTAATAGCAGGTATTCTGGGCAGAGTGAGGCTGGATCCATTTATTTTCTGTAAGAATTAGTGTGATGGACTCTTTGCAGGTGAGCAGTTAATTTACACAGTGACTGGCAGCTGCTGGGACCACCAGGTCAAGTGAGCCGATAGTTAGAGCCATTAAGCCTATCAAACAATTAACCCTTAAAATGGTGGTTTCCCTCCCCTTGCAGCAAGGGGAATATAAAACCCCACACAACTAAAGAGATGGCCAACTCATCTCCAATATCCAGAGCTCACCTGATTTTCCAAGTTAAAAAAAAAAAGGTGAGAAAAGAAACTGTTTCTTCTGATCACAGCCCCCAGACTCACTCATCTGGGACACTGCACAGTGGCCTAATGAACCTCTTCCTGCACCCTCACCAGAACCCAACCAGGGCAAATTCTGCAGCATCCCAAGGCACTGGAGAGGCACCTGGGACACCCACATCCCACCAGAAACTGCCATATATATAAAAATATATCTGTTTATACATATATTTGCACACACACTCCCCCTTTCCTCTGCTTTGCAAAATCTTGCAGAAGCTAAAGCATGAACTCTTGCTGCAAAGCAGCCTGGGCTCTAGGCAACATATGAGGTTCCTTCATCACACAATTTGCACTCAGACTTCTTAAAGTTCGAGGAATTATTTAAAGAGCAAAAGACAAATCAGACAGCTCCTAGCATTGCTTTAAGGATCCCAGAAGCAACTCAGCAGCTCTTTATTCATGAAGCATGAGCACCAGGGCTCAGCTCAGAGAGAAGCCTGTGAGCAGACGGAGCAGGTACCCATGTGAGTGAGAAATGCCAGAAATGTGCCTCAGAGGCTCAGGCAGATCCTCCAGCAGCACCACTTGAGCCTAGCCCCAGCCCTCCTGCAGCACTCAGATGGCTCTATCTTTCTTAAGTCTCTGTATAACAGGATAAAATCAGATGCTGTGGTTCAATGACACAGACCGAAGGGAATTAAGGTCTGACACGTCCCTGCTTAGAAGGGATAGAGATAAGCCTACAGAGAACTCTTACCTAGAGCAACACCAATAGGCAAAGCTACCACACACCCTTTTGAATTGCTGTAGCACTTTATAAACAGGAATATTTAACATAAGCAGGACTGCCTGGCATGGTCACTCAGCAGGGCTCTCCTGCTGAGCCACACCGAGCTCCACAGCCGTTTACTCAGAGACCTGCATCATTTGGGCTGACAGCAGGGTGAGACCAGGAGCTGCTTTGTGGTCACATAGGTGTTCCTTCCAAACATCACCAGTGGTAGCACATTGATGGTGGAGTCCAGATATGCTGACGCTCCAAGCAGACATGCTGCACCAGCTCCCATCTGGGGCTACAAACAAGCTACAAGTCAAGAGGAGAAAACAGGAGGCACCAAGAGGAAGGGGTTGCTAAGCACCAATAAGCCCAAGATGAGCTACATTTGTGGCAAAAATTCTTAAATTATATTATCTCATCACCCAGAGCTTCTATTGCAGGACTGTTTCCATTGCCTTTGGCTCCAGGGAAGTAACATGGCTTTGCTTCACTGAATGGGCCATGAGCCTCAATGCAAAGTTCATGCCTTCACACTCCAAAGCTAGTATCAAGAGGGAATTTCACACCCTCCACCAAGTCATACATCAAAAACAAAAGCCTCCTTGCAGCAGGAATTGGGTAAATTACACTGGGTTTTTAGACAGCTGCTCCTGACATTGGTATCTCAAGGGGGACATTTCTTTGGAGACTACTTAACCCTTTGGAAGGGCTTTGGTGCAAGACATCTGGGCTGTCCTCAGACTGGGTTTCCCTTAAAATGCTGCTGGCGCTGGCCTCGTGTATTGTTCTGGACCCGTACACAGCCCAGGGGGGGACAGACCAGACTCAGCTTCTCAATAGCCCTTTAGAAGCACCACTTTTACCTTGGCAATAAAACATCAGATGTCTGGGTGTTTCTAAAACAAACAAAAAAATAACAATTTTCAAGTTCCAAACCCTTCCCTAATTTCCCCAATCACATTAACAGTTTTACCACAACAGGGAAAAAAAAAACCCAAACAAAAACAAAAACTCCTTTGAGCATTTCATATCTGGGTGGGGGTTTAGTATCACTAAAGCCTCTCACTGGTTTTCAACACAGCTTTATTTTAAGAAAGCATCTATTATACGAAGCTCGGGCTTTGGCAGGCACAGCAGAAGCCTGGCCAGGGCAGAGAAGGACAATACTCAAAGTGCACTATTCTTTTGTCACTTTTCCACATTTCTTAATATCAACTTAGTGAAAAAGTTGACTACTTACTGGAAGTTACTTATGATTTCTGCATTATTCTGCAGCCAGGATACAGCCTCTCCCTTTCTATCCTCCTACACAGATTTAGCAGAAACATTTTCTAGCAGTTAATCTGAGCCAGCTATTTAGTTTTGGCTTGGCAATATTTTCAACTAGAAGCAGGTCCAGCCTCCAGGAAAACAACTTATGCAGCAAGAGGGTGGGACACTATCAGAGAACACATAATAAAGTAAATACCAAGTATGACCTATGAAAGGAGAGGAAAACTAAGAGATCTTGTTTCCATAACAGCGTAAATTAGAAGTCATTTACACTGATGTAGAAGGTGAAATTCCACAGGGGCCAAAGAAAAGCCAAAAGCAAGCATGCTCCAAAAAGCCAACACCAAAACCAGACGTAATGCGAGATCAAAACAACAGGCTTAAGAAAAAGATCATCAACCCAGTTCATAAACCTTCCCTTAAATCGCTGAGGAAGAACAACTTCACCGCAGTTTTTCCTCTACTCATTCGGAGTTCAATGTACCTAAAGCAGCTCCTCTATCAACCAGGGTCCTGCTGGTATGGATGGAGAGATATTGCTGTGCATCTATTGATTAACTTCAACCTAGCATTTTCCAGTTGCCCGAGAATCAATTTAATATCATTGCTGAAAGCAATAAGGATAAAAAAAAGCTAGATGGATGCCTTTGATCTACACAGTTTTACCAGGCACCAGCAGCTAAAGCATTGCTGAGACTCTCCTTAAGACATTTTCCCCTCCTTGGGATTATTTTGCAGTTCATTCAATAAAGCAGCAAAACAATTTCCTGACAAACTAGGAAATGAGTGTTGGACTGAATTCAAGAACTTCAGAAAATATTAGAAACAGATTTAACAGAAAGCACTTGGATCCCACTGACCTTACAGACAAGTCAGACTGTCATTTCCTCAGCCATCAAACCCAACCTGTTCAAAGGCAGGCGGGAGGGAAATAACCCTCCCTGCAAGAGACATTTCACTGCCTTCCACCTCAGAGGCACTTCCAAAAGCAAGTCTGAAGGAGTCACATATATGGCAACCCTTATGTACTAAGCCCCCACCATAATATTTTGCTGCAAAAATAATGCAATTGGTTAAAAAAAAAAAAAAAAAAAATTATTCAGAAGTCTGAGCTGCCTCTAGTTGGGCAGGGAATTCTTCATGGAGTAGGTGGGCAGGGAAATCACAACACCAAGTTCCACCTGCAGTGGCAGACAAGTTAACGTCAATGAGTCCTTTGTTCTCCTGGAAGCAAGGGCAGGAACGGCAGCTTACCCACACTTGGGGGAGAAGCTGTCCCCTGTCTTTGACACTAACTCAAGCAGAGCAAGGCCCTGGACTTGGTCACAGCTGCGGGGCACTGCTCAAGTTGCACTTTTTTTGCCCTAGTTCAACACCCTCTGTTTTTCCAAACACATTGTGCCATCCATATGTGGTATGATGCCTTTCATAAACAGCTTAGTTGAAAGCAAAGCTAGGGAAGTTCCTCAATTATTAACGCTCCCTATTGCTTCTCTGTGCCACTGCCACCAAAAGAAAACCCAACACAAGAACCAAACCAAAAAACCCCAAGACTTGTTGAAGCACCATTTTACCCGCTGCAAATGAAAACTGCTCCTACTCATTTCAGCTCTAACAGCTCACTTTCAATCTACTTTTGACTCCAAGCAGCGCCCAGACAAAGCAACAGTTCAGTGCAACACACAGTTTTGAATTTAATGCTCAATGATGAAGTTATTGTTTTGCTGCTAGAGTAGACAGACACCTCCATCTCTGCAGTTACAGCATGTAACTCTCAAACCAAGGAACCAGAGCAAGCTCAAGTTCATTAGGGTTCACTGCTCTTGAACTGGCAGAGAAATCCTAGAGAAATGAGGTAAGGTGCTCACAGCAAACGCAGCACGTCACTGTGCTTGCTGCCAAACTGCACCATTTCTTAAGGTCTTAATTCCACTTTCAAAAGGCCCAGAAGTGCTTTGAGCAGTGGCCAGCACAAAGCCTCCCCAAGCCTTGCTAGGCAATCTCCCATCTGCTCCAAAGAGTGGGTGGAGCTCACAAAAAGGAATGAGAAGATTACACAGGCTCATTTGTAGGGCATAATACTGTAGCACAGTTTATTCCTCTTCTCAGAATAAATGCAATATATGGCAAAGTGACTTTTGGGGTTTTTTTAAAAGCAAACTACATTCAAAGCTGGCACCTCCTGAGTGCTGCTGCACTATGGGCTTGAGGCATTAGGATGAGGCAACTCCTGAGTCCGCTCAGATGGAAGCTGCAGACAAGCACAGAGATGAGACCCAGCACAACACATGCCTATGGGGTGAAGAGGCAACTGGGCTACACCATGAGGGTTTGGGGTCAGGCATTGCAGGGACACCATGGTGGTGCATCCAAGCTTCAGGTAAAGCAAATTATCACACTAGCAAGGTTTATATTAGCAACAGTGACATGAAAGTCATTTTAACAGCTCACCAGAAAATCTAGGAATCACTCCAGGACTTTGTGAATAAGAAGTCAACTAGAAGCACCAATGTACAAGTTTTGTGCAACTGTTAGTTTTTTGGCTAACAAAATACTAGTAGAAGAAAAAGAGGAATAGAGCATTAGCCTTGATCCAGCAGAGAGCCACAGCTTGTTTCCAAGTACTTCCCCCAACTTCCCATGGGACTTCCCACTTCCTTAACTGTAAACATGCGAGAAGTCTCTGCACGACCCAACTAAAAGTAGTACATCTGCTTTCTCAACAGTTACACTTGCCTATTAAACTTTAAACTCAGTTTTTAAGTACGTGAATATTCATGTGCCCAGTTAGGAGTATCAGATTCCCTAACACGAGTGTCTCCTACACACTTCTTCCAGCAGAGGCTTTGAAAAGAACAAATGTAGCTGCTGGTTACTGCTCAGCACATCGGTTTTTCCAGAAACAGACACCAACCATTTCCATCCAGATCTTCAACATTTCTTTTAAAAAGGAAATAACTGAAGATTTTTTCCAGTAGTAAGAGCAATTATTTCAATATTTAAACTCTCAAGTTAGTTTTTAGTCCCACCACTTCTGGGGGGAACTGCCAATACATTTAAATGAAGGGAATCAACTCAATTAGCTCCCACTATTGGAAACTCCTCTCTGGTTCAGGTATGTGTATTAACAGAAACATGGCAATATATTTATTAACTCTCTCTCTACCCTTCCTTTCCTAGTTCACAATCAAAGCAGCTTAATCAGCAATGTATATGTTAAACATGTGTAACTCTATCCACATCTATGTGACCTTAGTCAAATCACATTGATTTCAAAATGCAAGAGCCCCCAGTATTTAAAAGGTATCATTGCAAATGCTGGAGCTCCTAATATATTAGGAAAAAGGCACATTATTATCCCAGCACTAATACAAAGAGGATATTACAGAAGCATTTAGGAAAACTCAGTCCCTTTATGAAGAACTTAAACCTTTCAGCAGCCAAAACAAGAGGTGGGTTGAGAGTCACCCAGGGCAGCAAAGGCTCCGCTCCGCTGGGGTAGCCTGCAGGCACATGGGGAATGCTTCTGGCAGTGTGGTGGGGGGGAACACATGGCCCCCTCCAGCAAACCTTGGCTTGCTCAGGTCGCTGAAACCCAAGGACAGTGGTTCTCAAATTTCAGCTTTGGTGCCACGTACCAGGGTTCTGTCAGCCAGCTGGGCTAATGGAGCTCACCCATTACCAGCTTCCACGTCCAGCCCAGCCACGCAAGTGAGAGCCCAAAGAGAAAAAGGAGAGAATTTAATCCAATATCGGTTTTGTACGAAGACAGTCATTATTGATTCCCATCAGATACAGCTAAGCAGACAAAGAGAATAACTTGAGCCAAATAAATCCTTAATTTTTCCCCCACTGAGATAAGATTACAATAGCCTTCCAATCTGTAGCTGCTCTCCTTCGTGCGAGGTGCACATATGTGCTTTTTATTAGTTTTTGGCTTAGCAATTAGATGGATTTTCAGTTACTTCCAGAAGTGTTGCAGGATGACTGAGTGCAGCTAGTCTTTGCCTCTCATTAAATGGGAATATGAAAAATACAGCAGGGCTCTCCAGCACTACAGCCAATGCATCTCAACCCTGCACTTTCATACAGAAATGTAAATGCTGTATTTCATATCTGAACTCTCGTGCAGTTGCCAAAAAGGGAACCATAAGCAGAAAACTAGTTATAATCATTGATTTGCAGGGAGGAGAAAGAAAAATAACATGGACATTCCCTGCCAGGAGATGACCAATTTTCCAATAGTCCTGCCACACAAAAAGCTACTTCTTAAGATGTGGAGTGTTTGTTGTTTTGGGGTTTTTTTTTTTTAAAACCATTAAAGCAAAACAGAAGATTACAGTTGCAACAAGCTATCCATTAACTCTAATTAGCAAGTATATTTGTTGTCTGGATTTAAAACTTCCCAACTTGGTGTTAATGAACTGTAACAGTGTTGCAAAAGGTATTAATAAAAACACCAGACTGTGGGCTAGATAATAGATCCCTGCCTACATTTCACTGTAAGCTGGTCGGGGATTTTTCTTTGCTGCTTCAATTCGGGAACTGAAAAACAGGGAATACAAGTATTTAAAGTGGTTGTGCTGGAAAACTAAGGGAAATTATCTACCTTGCAAAATTATATTTAAACTTCTACTCCATATTGTGTTTTGAGAGGAGCAAGTCTCTTGTAATTTACAAATGCAGACAAATTTTGCTTTGGGGTTTTCCTCCTTGAAAGAAAACAAGCAATTGGAGGGAGACAACAACTAAACTTAGTTTTTAAATTGTTTGGGGTATTTTTTTGTTACCATTATTTGTAAGTGGTTGGGGGTTTGTTTGCTTGGGTTTGGGAGGGGAGTTTTGTTGCTTTTTTTTAGTTTTACTTTTATCTCTTTTTAAGATTCCAGAGAGGAGCAAACAATAACTGACTTTGAAATTGCTGTATTCTGCGGCAATTTTAGAGACCTTGTCCTGGTGGTCAAGTCCTTCTGGTGTGACAGCAATTCCTTTTCAGATGGCTGCACAGGAAAATAGCTGTTCTCCCAATGTGATGAGATGCAACAGCCTCACTACTTGTTTTAGGATTTATACTGCACATGCTTCTGGCTCTGCTTCTTAAAAGGCTGCCCAAGATCTGGCTAATTGTAACAATATGCTAAAAGATACTGAGAGCCTCTCCTGGCGTAATGCTGCCCTAGACATACCAGGATACCCTTCCTGCACTAGCACACTTTAAAAACATACAGATAGACACAAACTTAGGTGGACAAGAGCTTAATACCACAGCCTGAAAACTGCATTCAGGCCAGCTGTAGAAATGGGAAAAAACAAACATACCCACTGCAGAAAAGGTATTCAACCCTCACTTTCTGATGCAAGAGTCTGAGCTTTTGTGCTGCTAGCTCTCTTCTTCCTTAGGCCAACACCAAACTCAGCAACATCCCCTCAGCATAACTTCATCTTTTGTTCTTCATCTGTTTACTCTTCTCTATCTTGAATCAGCCAAGGGGGAACACACCACTGAGAGAGAGCTCAGCAAGCGACCCCAACAGGAACTCTCTTCCAACTGATTGGCTCCTTGTTGCTTCTCAAACTGGTTATTCCCGGTTAATATATCTCTAGCCTCATCCACCACCTCAACCACGATCACCTGGGGGCAGGCGGAGCCTCACACAGGTGGGGCAGGTTCTGTCTTTGGGGCCTGAAGCCACCTTGGGAACAAAACACACAGCTGGGTTGGGACTCATCCATAGGTCAACTCCAACTCAGGGCCCACAGCTTAGGCCCCAGCACTTCAGCTTCTCAGACCCCTCTCACCAGCTCTGGCATTCAATGAAAGCTCTTTCATCTAGCCTGGTTTCATTTCACCCCATAAAGCAATGACCACCCAGCTGCCACTGCTAACAGAGGGCTGAGACACAAGTAGCAAGGACACACATCAGGAAAGGAAAGGGTTCTTTTTCCACTCACCTGCAAATGAGTTTTCTACCTTCCAGCACTTCTCCCAGTTGTTTTCTAAGGAATTCCTCTATTTATCTTTCAACAGGGTACTTCATTCATATCAAAAGCCTTCATTTCTACCCACTGCTGTGATCGAACTCTGGCATTACAAGACATGATCTACTTAATACACTGGACACATGCTGATTTCATACTTGCCCAGCCTGGATCTATGTACAGACTGGATCTCAGTGGCTATCCAACACCATATAAAGCCATGAGCAGAAGCCATTTCAGCAACCCCTGGCTCCCCTACCAAAGCAGTACCAGCCCAGTTTGCTGTATTGACTCAGTCTGGCTCTCCCTGTAAAGCTTTGCTGCTGCAATGCTCTGAAATAGAAGCAGCTATCTTAGTGTCAGGATCAGTACAACAGGCAAAGCTGGACCACACTCCAATGAGCAATAGCTACCAAACTGCTGGGTTTGCTGGAAATGATTTCACCACCCCTGCATCTTCCTCCTAGGGCACCCAGGGACAGGGAGGAACAGAGAAGTCCTCCAAAGGTCTATGCAAAAGGAGGAGAAGGAGAAGAAATGAGCAGAGAAAAAGAGGAAAACCATTTACTGGTCACTGAATCAGCTGTAACCTGACCCTGGCTGCGTCTTGCCACCGACAGCATTAACTACAAGCAGCTTCCATTCAGCAGCTCCTGCCAAAAATAAACAGTGCCGGCTTTCCTGGCTGTTTGCTTGGGTTTGCTCTCAATGTTTTTCTTCTTGCCTCTTCTGGCTAATTGGGATATGCTATGTTTCCTCCAACCAAGTAGTTTCTTAGTTTTTTCTACCCACTGCCTTACTAAAATTGGAGCAGCTTCTCACAGCAAAGAATGAAAGTAAAAGCTGTTTGATCAAAGATGGCTGCAGCGAGCTGCCTGGCATTTTAGTGGAAAGATGGAATAAGAGGGGTTAAAACAGGTACACAGCAACATCCCACTGCTCCCCTCCCATTGGCACCATCACTCTTCCTTCAGTGCTCCCCCCTTTTTACTGGGGAATCACCTATTTCCAAACAATATTGTTGCCAGTTCATTTTAATATGGACCAGATATTCACACTGCCAATCTTCATTAGGCACTGGTGGGGTTTTTTGTGGTGTTGACTTTTTATTTATGACACAATCCACTGCATGGGGGGCCAGTGCATCCAGTTCCTCCGACTAACAAGCCATTCTCCTGTTTGGTTTATTTTCTCCAACACATCTTCATGTGCAAGCAAAACAGGGAACTAACTCCTCCTCCTTATAGACTACTTCTTAAATTAAAAAGAGGTAACAGTGGATAGAGGTAGAACAGACTAGCAGCCATTATTTGTGATTAAAATGCTTATACCAATAATTCCAGAGAGGAGCAACTCTATGGGATGGAAATGCTCTAAAGGCATAAACAGTTACCTTCTGGAAGAAACTCCAGTGGCCAACAGTATGCACCAAAGTGTTCCCAGTTGTGGCTGGCAAAAGGCTTTAAAATCCACCACAGTAAGGCAAGAATTAAGAAATATATGACCAATGGAAACAACGTGGAACAAAGATTTAAGAAATCCCAAACTCAACCGATTTAAGGTTTTGGGTCAGCTTGCTTTTATATAACATCTCCTTTCTTGCTTCCCCTCAACCCCGCAACGCAAGGAAACAAAAGGGGAAAGAGTAGTTTGTCAAGCTAAAGAGTATTTCTGACCCAGCCACTGAAAAATAAGTTCAAAGGCCCTTTAAAACTGTTCTATTTTAATATGCCATAAGAAGCGCTCTCTGCCTTCTAATTTGTTCAGTTCTTTGAAACACCTAATTTCCTCTGCAGTCACTGCACAGCACTCTGAAGCCTTGTGGAGCTCTGCCACTTGATTCAACACCAATAGTCACATTTCAATAGGCAATTCCACTTGAAAGGCTATAAATGAAGGGAAAAAAAAAGATGTCTTCAAACCAGAGAATGCAGTGCAACACCATTTATTTATATCCAAGTTCTCTTTTCTGTGGCTGGCTACTGTAGGCAAGAGACAGAGAGGGGGAGCTTTAAAGCCTAGATAATTAATTCTAAGTAGTTTTAAAATGGCTAGAGATTTAAGGTAGACAAGATGCAGCACTGAAATCAGAGTCAAACTGCTGTGCTCTTTGCTCTGGAATGCTCTGTTTACTCTGGCATCACATAAAATATATAATTGATTTCTCAAGTAAGAGAAAAAGAAAAACACAGCCCCATAAGCCTCATTATTCCACAGAACAAAAGTAAAAAGGTGTACTTCAGGCCAAGTCACAGTTGTATTTCAATAGGGATGGGGAAGTGCAACAGAATCATAATTTCATATTTATTAAAATTCATTTACTACAATTGCCATCAACAGGACTGCAGGGCTGTTAACAAGAACATCCCTAGAGTCAGAAGCATCAACTTCTACAAGCATATACAGATTTAAAGAAAAATTAAATTAAAAATAAATTTAATAATATTACTTTAGAGAACATTTATCATTCCTGAGTGTGGCTTTTTTTCTTTCCAAACTTCCTTATTAAGATTTTGCAAAATTATAATGAAACTTGACAATATACCACATGGTGCCTAAGCACACTTCCAAACTAGTCAGTTGTTAATTCCATCGGCTCCACAGCAACTATTTGTGTGCTCTCAGACAGCAAATGCTCCTCTCCCTCCAAAGGCCAAGGCAGGCTTTTGGGGGTTCCCAAATATCTCCAGGGACTGTGTGAAATACAGTGGAGCTCCTCTGCACCATCCCACCACTCAGCAGAGCATTCTCCACACTTCTTATAAGGCAGGGAAACAATATTTAAGATGCTCATCAGGTCACACATTAGGTTAAAAAAAAAAAGCACTGAAAATTTTCATTGGAGAAAAAAAAGCACTAGAGACACGAAAAATACATTTCAAAAGAATGACCACATAAATCCATTGCACATATGCAAGACTAGCCAAACACGATGATCAGTAATATCATGATTACCCTCCAATTTCTTGGCTTCCAGTAATACCAGTTTATTCTCCTTCAAGTTTTGCGAGGCAGAAACTCTCACATATCACCTAGCACTTGCATAGACAGAGCCCAGCCCTCCACAGATTTACCCTTTCAGAGCTACTTTAAATTGAGTTTTCAGCCAGGAGTGTTAACATCACCTTAAACACTTCAAGGGAGGGTGACCAAAGCTGCACTGCTCCTGCCTTTGCAGCTCAGAAAGGACAAGCTGCTCTGATTTTCTCCATCAAACGGCTGCTGCTCACACACTCACCCCCTCCTTTGCTGAAGCTAGACATCCCACAGCAGTTTGAACCCCTCTTCTTTGCCAAAGCATCCATCCATTCAATGCTCACTGAATACCTTCTCCTGAGGGGCTGCCACTCACTTCACATATAGGAAATACATGCTAATAGATACCTGAGCAGCCAGCTCGCTGGTGAAAGAGCAAAGGAAAACAGCAGGAAAGCCATAGTGTGTACAGTGTCACACAGCAGCTGAAAAGCCATGACCACAAACCACTACAGGGAAGTCCAAGCTGGGTGATGGTGCAGTGAATTACAGGCGGCTTGTCCAAAAGCAAAAGACTACAGCAAATAGTTGCAACAGCCAGAAACAGCCTCCCAGCCAGCTCCATCCATCATTTCTCCTCTCTGTTCCTGCTTCCCCATCTTTGTCTTCCTTTGCCAGCAAGGCAAATATAGGAAAATAAACACTTTTTGGGCAAGAAATGCATGGTGCTGTTCAACTGTGGACAAAGAGCAACTGGCTGGTGGCACTCAGAGCCACGGGCAGGCTGGCAGCAGCCACAAACCTCTTCTCTTTGCAGCATGTCTGACACACCACTAACATCTCTGCAGTTGTAGCAAGATAGAAGAGGCTGATTTCTATCTTGAAAGGAGCTGGAGCCCGAGGCCATTACAAGCACAGCCTGAAGAGAGGCTGATTTCACGGGTTTGCTGCTTTGCAGCACAGTTCCCACTCGTACAGCTACCACACAGAGCAGCATCTTCACAGCATCCTAATGACTCGGGCAGCCGGCTGGTTGGCTCACTCAGGGTTGGGGAAGAAACTGTTACTGATGGCTTTCAAAAAAGTGACCCATGCACCTCATCAGGGTACTAGTGACATATAAAAAATGACAGGTATCAGCCACATCTTCGTCCCTAAAGTTTTCTCCATGAACAAATTATGAGTCCAAATGGTAAGCTTTGCTTTCTTCTTCCCACAACAACAAAAGAATAAAAATTTACATGCACTCTCTGGACTCTCTGAAACCCTGCAGCTGAGGTCACGTACCTGCAGGGCCCCCCCCAGACCCAAGGGAGGAAGGGCAGCTTATGAGGAAGGTGAGGGATCCATCTGTACTGCACCCCATAATATGGCCCAGGAAAGCTGCAACACAACCCCCTCTGCTTTCACACACAATGCAAGAAAGAGTCATGGTTTGTCACTCAGCTGAGTCTCAGCACTATGAAGTGAGCTCAGGTCTTCAGACATTTAAAGAAAAAAAAAAAAGGACCTGTCAAAATATAACCAAAAAAATCCCACCAAAATCTCTACTACAGCAAATTTAAAACCAACCAACCACCACAAATAAACACAAGTGAAAAACAGCAACTACAATGCAAGCAGAGGTGGAGGGGGGAAGAGGAGAGGAACTTGTCGCCAATTCAGAGATGATAAGTTTTGGGGTTTTTTTTTCATACATTCAGAAATAATAATTAAAGGCAAAAGACAACAAGATCCAATTTGTCACACAACACCTGCAATCAGCTGAGTGAAAAAACGCTACATACAACTCCAAACCAAAAATCCCACTGTTCAACTCCTACATTGCACAGTATACTTCATGATTGTTTAATTAAAGTCATTTTTAGCTTTGCATGGCTGCAATCACCAAACATTGTCTCCCTGTCAGCATTTGAGGGGCTAACATACTGTTGCCAACAATTAGCACAAATCTGGCTGACATTGTTTTCTCTAAAAATAGACCATGCATGTTAAGTAGCTTGAGAACAAACACGAAAACAAGATTTTAGGATAACATTTTTCTTCTCAGTAGAAACAGTCCTGTAGGAAGTCCAAGTAATCACTCCAGGATCTACTCAACCACCACAACACTCCTTTGCTGCTGGAGAAGTACCACCAGGATGTAAATTGGAAGTTCTGGACATTTGTGATTAAGAAACCTTTTTAAGCAGAGGGAACACATGAACTCTAATCTCTTGGCCAAAATCCTTTTGGGAGAATTCCTGACTTTACTTCTTCACCAGCAATGGTCTAAGCATGGGCATCATGGTAAAAGAAGAGCACGCAAGAAAAAAGCCCCTGTGAAATGCTTTTCTTTGGAAGAATTGACTTTTCTCTTAACTGAGCCATCAAGAAGAAAATCCAGCAACCCTGAAATAATGCCACAAGCACGTAAGTTACTTGGCTTGGGAAGGATGCAGTCCTCTAAATTTGGAGGATTTGAAAAGCAAGCATGCACACACTTCTAATGACTCCTTTGTTCATCACCCAACTTCAGCTTCAGGACTCAGCCACTCACCCAAGACACGCTCCATCCAAGATGTGGTTATCCAAAAAAGATGGTTAAACGTGACTAAGAGAACAGAGATGACTTGTTAGTTCTCTTGAAGAAATATTATTTTTAAGCACAGACTGAAACTGCCAAAATAGAAAGAAAACAGCTTATTGTTGCTTACATTCAGGACTATTTGAAATCCTGCACTGACAATGGAAATCATTAACTTAATTTGAAGATTAGAAACAGATACATACTCCAGTTTTGAAGCCAATGCATGTCCTTTCCAGTGCCTGCCTGACACAGATCAGAAGTAAAGGTGGCTTTGGGTGGCAGAGGAATAGCCAGGGGCCTTGTCCATGAGCTGAATATTTCCTCTAACACTAAATATACTGTATCATTACAAAGATAATGCTGGAAACCCTTTACCAGACTGAAGAAGTTAAGATTTTCTACTCAGTGGATAGGAAGTCTATAACTGCTTATTTTATACCCTGGTTCTCATCTCTGAAGGCTTTTATTCTCTAGAGCAAATTAATCAAGCAGCTTGCATTATATGTTCTTTCTCCAGGCCTGGCTCCTCTCGGCATCTCTATTGATCTTCACTCAGTAAGCCATTAGCAAAAGGGTTTGAGAATTTGCTGGTTTTATAGTTCCCAGAGAAAGCTGAGTCCAATTTAAGGGGATTGCCACATTGAGGTTTGAGAGCTCAATCTTTGGGGAGAAAGATCACCATTTTCCAAAACATGAAACAAGTTCAAACCCCATTCTGCTGTCCACTAGCGCCTGTGCCTCTGCTGCTCAACACTCCTTCCTGCCAACAGAGATTTTAGATATCAGTGAGAACTGGATTGAGAGAGAACAGAAAAGTGCCACATACCTACAGCCAGCAAATAAGCAAGAAAAAAAAAAAAAAAAAATCAGAATAAATTTACAAAACTCACACACACAAAAAAAAAGAAGAAAGATATGAAGAGAGGGCAAGAAGGTGGCAACTTTTAATAAGCACTATAAATAGTAATATACCTCCCTCAGGTTCCCATTTCCTCTCTAGTCCAATAAAGCCACAGCAGTAAAGAAAATTGGTGCAATTTCTGCCATGCTTTCTTGGGGTGTGTGTAAGGTGACCTCTGTTCCTTTTCCTCCTGTAAGTTCTTTTCTCTAGGCACACATGAAAGCAACTTGAAATAAGCCAAACTGAAATTGATCACTCATCCTTCCCATGAAATACTGTATTAGATCCTGCATACATAGTCAGCCCTGCCAACTCAACTGAGCAGACCTGGACCCGCTGAAGCACGCCTGACCCCCACCCAGCAGGAAGGGGACCACACCAGAAGATCTGCAGGCAGACAGCAGCGCTGGCTGTCCCGAGGGCTTCATGCACCACGTGCGTGTGCACACTGCAATTCTGTTGTGTGGAGTCTCCAGCTGACTTTCACACTGTGCAGACATTATCTCCGGGCTAACAATGGTGCTCATTCTCCCGCCGGTTCCCCGCAGCCAGCAGTACACCGGGTGTCCTGCTGAACCCACTGAACACAAATGCCAGCCTGGGATAACGTTACCCGCTCCAGCCTTCGCACAAAGCCAGGCCCACGGCTCAGCCAGAGCCCGTTAAGCGAGCTGCAGCCCGGCCCATGGATCTCCACACCCTTCAGAGGGAGCAAAGCGGTGGAACAAGTTCAACAGCCAGGGCAAGAGCCCAGGAAGGGGTGGCAACAGGCAAGCAGCACCAGAAACAAGAAAGAAAAGATTCTGCAACAAAATAAAACCTCAATTTTAGATCTCAGCTTGCCTGAAGTCCAGCAATGTGGAGTTCTAAATCAAAGAGGAAGTCAATTTATTTTTCATTATTTACAATTAGAAATCACCTATCTCTAGGACTATCACAATGAA
Source organism: Brachypteracias leptosomus (assembly GCA_013401335.1). Lineage (NCBI taxonomy): Eukaryota > Metazoa > Chordata > Aves > Coraciiformes > Brachypteraciidae > Brachypteracias > Brachypteracias leptosomus. Next base: position 156,046 of record VYZX01021029.1, on the reverse strand, counting down.
GAAAACCTGATGTGAAATGCCTGTACCACCTGCTCCTCTCTTTTCCCATTTAGTACAGTATTCCAGGCCTAACTGCTGTTATGAAGACTGGGTGATTTTCAAACACAACCTCAAACCTGAGGTTTAATTGCTTTACAACCACAGCCACAGCAATGAGCGAGCCAGACCCGTGTGTCCCAGCTGCCTGAGTCCAGCAGCACAGCCGGGCCCTCAGCTCAGCCCCACTGTGCCCGGCCATTCCTGACCTCTCATACTCCAACTTCATGGCCACAAGGCCAAGAATCAGGACACACAGCCAGAGGGCTGGCCAACTTAAATCTACCACTACGCAATGCATTGAAGACAGACCTGCTGTCTACAGCCCAGCCTGAGGGACAGTGACTGGAGGACCACCAGGTGACTGGCCCTTGCCCTGCTGGACCTCACACAACTCCAGCCAAGTGCATGACAAGCACTATGCTACTGCCAGGAGAGCTGGCCAGGAGCTTCCTTGGAGCTCGAGCACAAGGGGATCAGCTCCACATCTGCTTTAGCCTGCGGCCTGAATGTTTTATTCAGGCTCCTTCATCTCCATCCTGCTCCCTGGCAGTGGAGCAATGCCTGACGGGAACCAGACATGAGCCAGCCAGGAACCTCAGGGTGAAGGAGGTGATGAGTGAAGGGGACAAACATGGCTAGTTCTCTACTCTTTCAATATTTACCATAATTCAGCTCACTGCCCTTCGGTTTTGGCTGTGACAGGTCCCTACGTGCCCTAGCACACCTACCCCACCTCTGAAGCCACCCCAACCCCACTGGCACCTCCCGCGATGGGGAGAGGCAGCAGCAGATGGAAGAAGCAGCTCTGCCATTTCCTGCACTTTGCAATCTGCACCCTGCAGCTGCAGGGCCACGGCCGGGCCTGGATCCATGGCTTTACCGACCCATTGCCACCCCCTGCCCGCATCCAGCCGGTCCCAGTCCAGGGGAGACAGGGCTGCAGCTCCAGCACTCAAGCCAGGAAATCCCAGTCAGAGTTAAATGGTGTTTTTCCAGTTCTCATGGGAGTGAACAGCTCAGGCTGCAATGCAAGCCCAGATCAGTCTGGCCATGCTGAAGGGGTGGTTACTGGCCCTGGCTGGTCAGCTCTGGAGAGAGCCCGGAGTGGTGTCACAAGCAATTAATATGATTTAGGAACTCCTCCGCCCTGTGCCTAAAGCCCCACTAAAAGGAGGGAAAAAGAGAAATAAAAATAAGGAAAGAAAAAAGCAAAGCACACCCTATGTTCCTGCTGTAGCCAGCTCTCCCAGCAGCTTCTGGTTGGGAAGGAAAGACAAGATCAAACCCCTTCATCAGAGGGGTTGTAACTCATGGGTCATCCAAACTTGCTTGACAAGGGGGATATATCTGTACCCAGGAGGAAATCAAGCTCCCTCCACTATAGATCTGATACAGACGGCATAATCAGGTGCTTCCTTGCCCACATCACCACAAACACAAGCCGCCTGCATGCAGAAAAATAAGTATATATAGTTTTCTTTAAAAATCCACCACCCATTTCACCTCCCCCTCACTTCAAGCAGTGAAAACAGCTTCTGTCCAACTGTCACGTGAGATTTAAGCAGAAATGACAAGAAAGGCAGCTTTGTGCAACCCTCCCTGCAATTTCCCCATTTATGATGTACATGCAAAGCACAGAGAGACAGAGAATTTGACAACATGCAGAGGACAAACAAAATGACCAGTAACAATATACTGCATGTATACATCCCACACACACTGACCCATGGACCAACCACCACTGCCTGCTTCTCTATAGCTGCTGCTCTTTGTTAGGATTTACTGAAAAGGTACCAACGAAATAACAGGAACAAAGTCCCAAAGGAGTATTTTCCCCCTGCTGCTCCTCTGCCATTCAATATTCCCTCTTGAGGCAATGACAGTGCCCCGGGTTTGATGCAAACATGTTAATACCATGATATGGGTATAAATTTTACTTTTTTTCCCCCCTCTCCTTTTATTAAAACAAGGACTCAAGAGGGATGGAGACCAGCCCTGGCAGCAATTATTATAGTACCTCCATGCATAAGTGTCCTGGTTATTCCAGCTATGACCCCAGTAATATGGTCCTCTGCTCTTTTTAAAGCAGCCTTTCACATGGGTGTCTGAACTGTAATTTGCTCTTGTTTCCCAAGATCTAAGGCTTGCACTAGCACAATCTCTCTTATGCACATTTAACCCACATCACAGGTTAAACAGTACATCAGTTTGAGTTCTGGGGAAGCAAACTGCTCACAACCTTGACTATACGCATTATGCAATTTAAGTGAGCTTGCTGTTGGGTGGTTTTGGTTTTTTAATTAATTTTATTTTTCATTTTGATCCACCATTGAAAAGCTTTCCAGGACATCTGTCCCCAGCAGCCCAGTATTATTAACAAGTCTCCTAAGCAGATATGAAAAGCCTTTGAGATTTCTGTAGCTCAAAACCAGGAAGGGACAATCCATGGCACAACAAGATGATGAGCTGTGTTTGTGGAAAGGTCTGGGAACAAAGAACAACCCACAGATACACATTCAGAAATATCCAAGTGTACAGTCTGGAGGAGAAACTGTCCTTCAGTTTTTCACTTTTCCTCTAATGGAAGAATAAAAATCAATTTTGAATCTTGTCACCAAAAAGCTTTAAGGCAGGGGATCCATGAGAGACAAGTGAAGAGCCACCTCCAAGCTGCCAGTTATAAAATCATGCCCCAAGGTCAACAAGCCAATTCCTCCCCCCAAAATTCTTCAGCATCCACACAAACCTCAACCCCCTCCCAATATTTACATACACAATATCCAGAAGAGCTGGGGGAAAAAAAAAGTAAACCCCTGTGTGTGTACAGTGGGGTTTCTACTGCACTTGGCAGACCTCTGGAAGATGAGAGGCAGAAATCCCAAGGGCAGCGTGCAGGGGAAGGGATCTGCTCCAGGCAGCTCTGCAAGGCTCTCACGTGCTGCAGCAGCAGCCAGTGATGCCAGAGCTCGGTACGCTTGGGAAGAAGGATGAATTCACAAGCATTTTACAGAACCAAGGAAAGGCAGGGAACAGTTAGTGGAAATATGATCATCAAGAGCAACCTATTGCCTTGCTATGCTGCTGTCTGCGCTGACTGATTAAGCCAAAGGATTGGGGGAGGCATGTAGAATTTCACAAACTAAATCCTGAGAATATAGAAAAATATGGGGGGAGGAGAGAACAGCAACAGTCGAAGGATGCTCAGCAGCAAAAAATGCTTTTTACTGTTACTGTAACAAAAATTCACAGCTAAATAGGTGGAGAGAAGACCCTTTTAACAGGAACAGCTGAGAGATTGATTTGAGAATGAGAAAAAGCTCGTTTTTACTGAGTGAAAAGCTCTACCCCATGTAGCTATTTGTAGCTAGGAGAATACACTGGATTTCTTGCCTTTATCACCACAAACAAGAGCCTGTTTGTAATGTAAAGCTGCAAGTTACACGGCCAGTACCAGTGCCTGTTCCTTTATACTTCATCTCCCAATTTTATCATAAACAAACACACAGCTTACGGTTGCCTATAAATTTCATCCTCAAACTCTTCAGAACAAAACACTGTGTACTTTAATCTTAATGTACTTCCTATCAAAAAGATCCTGCATGCAGGGTTTACAACTACTAAGCAGTAGAAGTACCAGGAGATAAGTTATCGTTATTTTACAGAAGAAACAAAAGGGACAGAGATTAAATAACTTATCTAGACAAGGGGAAAAATGATGTGCCCAAATTTTCAATTCTGATTTTTTTCAACCCCCCCAAGCTGTGTGGAAAGTACTTTGGAGGGCTTTTGGGCATCTACTGTAGAGAAAATACTTGCAAAAATTAAATTTCACACCCTTTAATAAAACATACATGCTGACGTTCAACAAGCAGGACATGAAAAGCCTCACAACTTTAAATAGCTCAGAGAACTTAAACTAGGTGCTTGTGTACCTTGATTATTTGAACAGCAGGTTTTATGCAAGACTAGGAGACTATACAGGTGCTGCTCTGTTCAAAAAAAGTATATTGCCATCAGAGGTCAGTCCCAGAAGAACAGGCAAAGGAAAAAACTGGAGTTAACAAGAAACTTAAGACAGGTCCAATTGTTTTAAGCACATGGAAGAGAGAAAACAAATACGCTCATGCATGGACATGCATGCACATACACTTTATTACAGCTAGTATATGGTTAGTATATGATGCAAACCAAGAAACTCCTCCAGTTCCCAATGAAGTTGGGTAACACCATGCAGGGCAGGTGGATACAACCACCTCCCTGGAACCCACCTTCTAATGTACACACTTATTTTCAGTTTAAGATTAAGCTGTCATGAGAAAATAAATACATAATTTCCTTAAAATATTTCTCACTCTACAATCTTTAACTGCACGAATCCAGAAGACAGCTGAATGCTTGACAAGCCATTGTTTCACAGAGCCTTGAAAAGGTTACATTTATAAAAACCTCTACTTCTCATCAAAAGAGGAAATGCTTAAGCCATTTAAATTTGGCATAGCAAGAAACTTGCATACAGATTAGCTAATTTATTTGCTACGATGTTGCAAGATACTGTTTTATTAGCTTAATTTGTCTTTAGCAGCACTGGAGACTAAGGTAACTACAGCTGAGTTGCTGGAGCCTGTATGAAAAAAATGGCTTTTGAAAAAACTATCTTGTTATCCTTGCACTTGCAAACTGGTTTTTGTTTGTTTTTAAAAAAGCCTTGCTTATTTGAAGCAAATTAAGCTTATAAAAAAGATAGTTGGCTGTTGGCAAATATTTTAGACCATTTCTCCACTTCAAAGACTGTTCATATCAGAGATTCTACAAAGTCCACAGCATGCTAAATTGACACAAATCCCCAACAGAAACAGAGCTTATATTTAACCTACTAGAAAAATTCAGCTACCTGAATAATTAATATTCTTCAAATGAAGATTTCACTCAGCTCTCTAGGTGTACAATTTTAAATCTATTACCATTTGTTAATTTTCAGCACACCAATAGAGTTAAGATCAAAATCACAGAGCAGCGATGGAAACTTGGCTCCAGCAAAGACTGAGAATTTTGACACTGCCTTCAGCAAGGCAGGATTTCACCCTTGGTCACTCCATGCTGCTTCAGTTTATTTTTCCTTCTTTCCTCCAGTTTTTTTTTTCCCCCTTTCATATCTCCTCTGAAATATGGTGTAGCTCCAGTGAGTTCCCAGCCCTCGGACAATGTGTTCTCAAACTACACAGCCGAAAACATCAATACAAATGAAATCTGTGCTGCAGCTTCTACTGAACTAGGACCACTTTACATCGTCCTGCCACATATTTACCAAAAAAAAAAAAAAATAATACCACTAAAGTACAAGTGAGCCATCTTGTTTCCTTCAAGTGTGAAAAAGCTTTGAGTGAAAAAAATAGAAAGCAGCTAATAGTTCCACAGAAATCCTCACCCATACGTTTTGCTTCCAGGGAGCACCAAGCGTACGAGACCAAAACACAACATCAGATCCACTGAAATTCTGCACCTAATCTGCAAACTAGTTACCATGACTGCACATGCAAATTGGTCAGATAAAAGCCAGTCAGAGGAATAATTGGCTATTTGGAGGTACAAAATGACTAATCTATCACAGCCAGTACGTAAGTGGTTTTTTCCTCTGCTTCATAATTGTGCCACTTAATTCTCCAAGTCCAGCCTAGTATTTCGGATGTGATATGGTACAGTAAGTACCGTAATGAAGTAGGAAGCAGGAGAATCCAGGCTCCATCCAGAGCTCCATCACTGCTGTGACACAAGTCCAGACTTTCATCTGTGCCCCTCAGTCCCCAGTGGGAAGTTCAGGGACAACTTCTAAAAGCAGCTACAAAACCCACACCCATTCCCAGCAATCTTAAATATCTCTTTGTAAGGAACTGGAGGAGCCTTGGAAGCCACCAGCATTGAAAACCCCAGCGTGGAGTGCAGCTCTGCTGTGTGTGTCACCAATGCCACTTTTGAGCCCAACTGTTTGGCAGGAACCTTTAATAACCTTAACAACTGACCTTCACCGTCATTGTCCTGATGTGATTCAAACAGTACTTCCTAAAAATCCTAACTTTGCAGAACTCTCATTTTTCCTGCCTAGCAGGACTTAGCACAAGTATAAAACCTCATCACCAGTTAGTCTTTTAGTAACCACAACCAGCTTCATTCCAGGCCCTCACAACCAAGGCAGGAGCAAAGCATTAGTCATTTCTCCCCTCATCCAGGAGGCAATGGAAATCAGTAACAAATGGTTTCCCTTACTGGCAAACACAAAGACTAGCTCGCCTCAACTGTAACACCACTTGTACTTACTACGGTACCAACCATTTTCCCTGCTGGCAGTATTGAAAATTTTCTTTTAATGCCTTCTTCATGGGATACGAAATTAAGTCAACTAAGGCAGAATTGTAGAAGAACATAGGAGGCAAAGCAGAACGGGTCTGTATAGAACCTCACACTCAAGTGCTTAGACTTCAAGAAGGCCGTGCCAACAAGCTTTCTATTAAACACTTCAATAAAGCAGTAAAGTTAAGCCTTGAATATTCTCCCTTCTAGGCACAGAGTAAATGGATCAGTTGCTAGTAATTATTCATTTTCCCTGTGCTTCTGGCATTCCCATCTGTGAAATGGGCCTAATATCTTCATCCATCTAGACAGTAAGTGTTAAGTCCTCCATAGAAGTCAATATACCACTGTTACCTAATTTCTTCTCTTCTGAGACTTAAAACAAAACATCACCCTCTATTCATATTTTCAGACCGAAATGAAGCGTTTGACCTTAAAGTACATCAGCAAATCAGACTCCACTTGTACAAAGCTGTACCTGCTCATCCCAAACCAAGAGTTGTAGGCAAGATGAACATTTGTAAACATGAAACTATAGGGGAAACCAAGGCAAAAAGACAATCTTTTGTCTGAGACTACCTAATTATGACATTACCAAGGGAAGCTTGCAAGTTTCTTACAGGTGAATTTAAATTTCATCTTTTCATGGGAGCTGGGAGTCTATGGCATAACCAACTGCCCGTTCTCCTGCAACTGAGGTCAGGAAAGCCCTTGGCTCCAGACTGGTTTCTTCCATGCATTTCTGGCAGGTGCTTTCCCATCTTCTCTCTCCTTGTCTTTTCTGGTGAATCCATATGCGCTGCTGGAGATGGGATTTGGCATGCACGCTCAGATATAAAAACCCTCTGCCCAGATGTGCTAATCCCCTGTGGCAACCCACTTCACCACATATGACCTCCAAAGGCATGATTTGACAAGGTCAATGACTACAGTGCCACAGAGGTTACTTATGCTCACTGAAGTCTCCAATGTGCACACAAGACAGTCCCTCCCCCTCTTTTAATGCAATTAAATGCTTTTTATTTAGAAATTTGCACAATTTACATGCAATTTTCTCACCCCCCCTGTACAACCAGCCTCCATTAAAACCATTTTCTGCAGCAGAGCCAGCACTTAGCTGGGCTCATACACTGATCTTATCCTCTCGACACTTTCTTCAATCCCTCTGTGGGATTCCAGCAGGGAAAATGACACTGATGAGAAGAGCTGCTTCTTCTCCCACTCTTTGTGGATTTAATACCCAATACAGGCTTCTCCTTTATACAACACATGCACAGGACACAGTATAAAAAGAAAGATAGGAGGAGGAGAAAAAAAAGAAGGATTTCTTGTGTGAATGAAGCTACAAATGCCTTTTACAGACTGAACTACTTTTAACCTTCTGCCATCAAGAGGGTTAGATACCTCATCCACTCCAAGCACCCAACCAAGCACAAACAAAAGCTTGTCTCTTCTTTCTCCCTGTCACATTGAAACTAATCAGTGAAAACAAGGTAGAAACAGGGTTTTCAGAGCAATTAAATTGCAAGTGAAGTTTTATCTTTCCAAATAATCCCTTTTACCCTCAGCCACTCTCCACTAACCCCATATATGACCACATCGGCCCAACTTCACAAGCTTAACTAAGACCAGAGTCATTCCAGCATCATTATCATTTTACACCATCCATTTCAGTGGACCCCCGACGTAGAAGATTACCTAAAATACAGGAAGACTATATAGCTATAATCCTGCTCCAAAGGCTCAGGCTATATTTGCAGGGTTTCTTTAATCAATACACATCTGCTCTGCATCCCCCTCTCCCCTGGATCCTGCCTGCCCTGTGCCAGAAGGGCATTTGCGTGGCTGTGCAGCCAGCCAGAGCAGGGAACCAGGGAATTTGTTTTCCTGGCAGCAGAAACGCTAGTGCTGGCACAAGGGAGGCAATTGGGACAAGCAGCCAGGGCAGAAAAGGACCATCCCCTTCAGCAAAAACACGTACTTATGTCAGATTAGAGTGGTCACAGCCCCAGCTCCCTCTCCCCGTTTCTGCAAGCGTGGGAATTACCCAGCAGCATGGAAGAGCAAGTCATTTAACTTTGCAAAAGGGTGTCTGTCTAAATACAGAGTTATTTTCACAGCTTGTTTCTTCACTCACCAGTTTCCCCTCCCTTCGAAAAAAAAAATTGAAAAGGGCTATGGACCCCATCAGTCAGCACATTCCCATAGCTGGGTAGGGAGTGAAGGGCACGGAGCTGGGCTGCAAGGGGCTGAGGACCACAGCCCTGGGCTCCAAAATGGAAGGGTGCTAACATTTTCTCTGGCAAGGTAAACAAACCCCACAGTACAAAGATTGAACAACTCCATGGAACAAAAGGGAAAATAAGGTCAAATAAAAAAAAAAAAAGAAAGGAAGAAAAGAAAATGAAACAAGAAGCAGCCAAGATGAGAGATACAACAGATATAAACACACAGACCAGAAACCCCAAGAGGCTACTTGCTCACTCTGAAGCCCAGCACATGGAAAAAGAGAAGAATTTACTTCTTCCTCTACTGGAATGTTTGCATAATTGTCACTTTCAATTTTACATAATTCCCTTTCCTACACATTTGTTTCGTGTCTAGGCCACCATGCATGAAATAAATCCCTGTATCAGAGCACGGCCTGTCTGTGCAACACACGGTGCTAAAGAGATTGGGTTTCCCGTTTATTCCTGTATTACATTCCAGGAAGGTGTGAACAATGCTTTATCAGACTTAAAATAATACCGACCAAACAGCCAGGATGTGTTTGCCTAGGCAGATTTTTCTAAAATCATAAAGTGAGTAGGTAAGTATATAAATCATACAAGGGAGTAAGGTATTACTTAAGCACTAATTAAGCACCATTTTCCCCCTTCCCTCCACAGGGCACACTGAACACAGGATAAGCACTGCACCAACAAATAATTCACTCTCAAGCTTCAGGGTTGCTTTTTCCCCCACTCCCAATTAAGATTATATGCTTTCACTTTGGGTATAGGTTCTATTTTCTTCACGTTTAGTGCTGATACCCAGGTGCCCTATTAAAAAAACTAAATTATAGGCCCAGATACTGAAATATCAACACTAATTAGGTCTCTTAGACACACACTTTTAAATGCTGTTTAGAAAAATCTACATTAAGAAGAGTCAGGGCAAAGGATGAACTTTCAGCATTAAAAGGAGTAGCACTAAGTAACTAGTCACCCAAATTCTCATTCTTTGTTTAAAAATAAAGACAAACCATTTCAATGACCATAGTCTAAAGAGACCACTACAGTATTTTTTTTTGTTCAGGCTGAACAAAACAGAAAACAAAGATTAAATGGTGTTAAACACAGGTGATATTTAAAGTTAATTCAGCCTTAAAGCTTGACAACATAGTATTAGAAGAACTGGAAAGTCTAAAAAAATATTTCTGTATGGTACTGCAAAGGTTTTACCTTATAATTCAGCTGCAACCAAAACTGTGACCTTCTTGAAAGGTACTTGCAGACCCCAGAAAAAAGACATTTGAATGTTTCTAGTTTGGCAGCTGCCAGGGCAGGATAAGCAATGGGATGTCGATTCACCGGCTGGGAAAACCTCCAGCCTATTTCTGCTCCTTCCACTAGCATCAGGAATACGCTTCAAGACACCACATTTACTCTTTTCGAAAGGCTTGATTGCCGTGAAGACACAAAGACAGCTGATTTTTTTCCCCCTCATGCTTTCCCACTTCCAGCCCTGCTTCCAGCAGCACTGCTTAAACCACACTCCCCCAAGCTGCCACCCTCCCTAGAGCATCCCTCAGACACTGGGGACCCCCACACTCACACCTCTTTCTGCTCCCAGCCACCAGCAAGGCCAGCCTTACACCATGATTAACCCCCTACCAACCCCAAAACATGTACAAGGATGCTGCAGTAAAACTGGTAAAATCAGCTACACTTTGTATTTTTTTTCCCTGTGGGTCTGTTTTCTTATTGGCATGCTTTTTGTGTCTGGGTTTACGCTCTAGGCACAGACTCATTATTCCTACAGAATTCAGCAGAGACTGAGTGAAGAATCACATTTTGCTTATGTTCTGAACATCGCAAAGGTAATACAAGAAAAACACCAGTGACTTCATCTGCTAAACATTTATAAACAGGGGATGGGAATCTTAACACACATGCACAGAAAGAGAGATGTAAAAGAACAAAAAGAATTCATCTATCACTTGAGACAAAAAAATCTATTCCCTTTCCTCAGTACTTGCTCCTTTTTGCCCAGGTAAGCTCACTGAAACAGCGAAAGTTCTCTTACTGGTAATTAGCAGAAAATCAGAATGACATAAAAATCAAATCAAGAAATACCCCAAATGAAGGCAAACTTTATTACTTGCAGGAAACACACTACTAGGAGCTGCCCATTTACCTACCCTATTGCTGAAACATGCTCTCCATCACAGCATCTCACCATGCTTCACAAGACCAGTGCCACCCACCACTGTGGAGGACAGACACACTGGGCGGCACATGTCCCCCCAGCCCACCAGCAGCCTTCCAATAGCTTTTGCTGCCTGTTTCCATTCAACCCACATCTGGCATTTCCTGAGAACCAGACCCAGTTGAAGTTTGAGACCAGCTTGTGAGCTTACTCATTTTATCATAGTAACTCCACACTACCTGCCTGCTTCCCAACGCTGCTGTGCACAGACAGGTTGTCTTTCGGTCACGCCTGTACCAAGCACAAATCTCTCATCTCCAAGCAACCACAGCAAGCGGTGGCAGGAAAATCTGCCAATTGCTATGTAAGTGTTAAAAAGAAAGGACCCATCTTACTGACAGCACATATGAATCATAAGTAAACCAAGTCACTTGATTTTAGATGACCAGTACATTGTACTTAACACAGATAACCACCAGTGGTTTACACTCTGTCCTTTCTGAGGTCAAATTAGTATCCTTACAGGTTGTACCGACCTCACAAAGAAAGTTACAAAGAAATATCATAAAACATGCCTGTTTGGGACATGTTTCTTTATGCCAAAACTGCAGTGAAGACATGCAACCAGACACAGTGTACGAGTGCAGACCACAAGCAGATCAGCAAACAGCTATTCAGTAACAGCTAGCTGACCTTCAGCAGAAACTCAGTAACCCGATGATGATGATGACGACATTCTTGGTCCTGGACTGTCTGCAGCATTTATTTTGGCAGTGGCAAAGAAAATCCACTGATATATTTTGACCAGGAAGCACTAATCAGGAAACCGAAGACCTCACTCGTGTCCAACAGGGAGGCTTGAACACCCTCCCCTGGAAACCCACACATCTGCTTCATCTGAGCAACACAACAGATTTCAATAATCCAGAGAAATAATTTTTAAGATTTTAAAATCCAGTAGCACAGCTTGCCTCAAAGCTGCAGCACAAGAGCAATAGGTGTCTAGAGACCAAAGCCCAGCGATGACAACCCTGAGCTCCTCCTTGGTGGAGGAAAACCAGGCAATAAGCTCAGAGACTCCACAATCCATTAATGTATTCCTCAGGACACAACACAGCTGAAGCTAAGAAACCAAAGGTGCTCTGTCTGGAAACAGCTTGTGTAAACAGTTCTTATTTTGTTTGGTTTGTTCGGGGTTTTTTTTAAAATACCAACTTCAGAAATAGTTCTTGGGAACCTATCAAGAAAAACTACATATAGTTGTTTATCTGAGGTATCACCTGGGAGTTTACATAGGTCCCTGTTACAGCAGTTCATAACCTCTGTTTTGGAAATGGTGAGTTCTACACCTGCCAAAACACAAGCTCATTTTCCGAGGCAATCGAGTTTGACGTTAACACAAGGCTTTAGACAACCTCCTATCCAACAGCAGCTAAAAAGTTCATCTTTCCTTGCAAAAAGCCTAAAGCCTCTAGAGATGACTTCTTAACAAGCATGGGAACCTTTCCCTGAACAAGCCCTGCAAGCCTCTTGCCTAGATGCAGCTAACACATTAATTTCTAAGTCACATACCCTATGTGACTTAGTATCATCCAACGATGTGGAAGAAAAGTCATGAGCTGTATGAAATCAAGTTACAGACCACGTGCAGCCCAGGGGCTCTCATTTCTGTTTCATTAACCCTCTTCCCGATACAAACAGCATTGAAACATCAGCGCCTGTATCAAAGCTGTCTCAAAATGGTTCTCTCTACACAAGTTACATCGACCCCACAGATGCAGCCATCTCTATAGCAATGGAAAGCAAAGTAGCTCAACTCCAAACTCCCATCCAGTACCTGCAGGGACAGCCACAAACACAAAGCCACATCCATTCCCCTCATCCCAAACACACATCAGGGTGGGGGCTGCCCAGAGAGCGTTATTAGAACACACATCAGGGTGGGGGCTGCCCAGAGAGTGTTATTAGAGCTTGAGCAGGGTTATCAGTTTCATGTAATCAACAACATCACCATGTGCAAATTATAATGAATGTACAGACATCTACATAGTTTGGTGAATGAACTGATAGCAAGTGAGTTATAGAATCCATCTAGGCTGGAAAACCATCATCATCTTCAGCTAAAAATCACACCAGCAAGCTCGTAGCACAACTTAATACTATTGAGCTTCAAACCAGAACACCAGAGTCAATGGTATTATTTTTTCCTGGAGAGAACTTGCAAAATATTCAGTAACTTTACACTAGTAGCAGTATGGAGGGGTTAGTTTTTTGTTGGCGTTTTGGTTCTTTGTTTGGTTCAGGGTTTTTTTTGTTTGTATGTTTATAAATGCAACAAGTGCTTTAGTTAAGTGTGAGAAAAAAGGAAGGAGTTTTTTGCCTACCTTGCAACAAAACCTCTCTTGAGATAGAGGTCTGTTCTGCATCAGAAGAGTTTCCTAGTAAGCGCATGAACAAGTGCTTCTATGAGAAGCAAGACTATAAACCCAGAGCATCAGTAAGGACTGATGAAGCCTTAAGAAGCCCTAAGTCAAGGTCTGTATTTTAACTCAGGAAAAGAAATATCTATATCTATATCTATAAAGATATAGAAAATCGGGAAAATCTCATGCTAGATTTCCACTTGCAGCAGTACCCAGAGCATCGCACTGGTCAGTACATCATGCATGAGAGAGACTTACACACCACAGATGAACCTGATGTTAGATGGGGGGGGG
>VYZX01021029.1:0-132527 GCA_013401335.1 Brachypteracias leptosomus | reverse complement strand
CCCCCCCCGCCTTGCCTTTCCTCAGCGGGGAGCTGGGGTACTAGGGGATCCCGCGGCCCACCCGGGCCCCCGCTGCCCGGAAAAGTTTCCCCCCTGCCCGGTTCCCGCACCTCCTCCCTGCCGCGGCCCAGCGACCCCCCTGCCCCGCTCCCGTCTCACGGGGCCGGCTGAGCCCCCGGGAAATGGAGGCGGGGGCACCGCCAGCAGAACAGCGGGGGGACGAGAGGGGCTGGCCGGGGTCGAGGGCGAGTGGAGGGGACAGGGGAGAGCTGAGGGGCCATGTGGGGACGAGGGACGACCTGGGGACAAGCAGCAGGACCAGGGGAGAGCTGCGGGATGGGTTGAGGGTCAAAGGATGAGCCAGGGACAAGGAAGGAGCTGAGGGATGAGTTGGAGGTTAAACGATGAGCTGAGGGAAGAGCTGGGGCTTGAGGACAACCTGAGGGTTACAGGAGGAGTTTAGGGGCATGGGAAGAGCTGAGGGATGAGCCAGGGAACAATCTGGGAGTCAAGGGACAAATTAGGGGACAAGCTGGTGATCACGAGGGTGCAGGGGCAGAGGAGCTGAGCAGCCAGAGCTATAGGTGGGACATGGAGCAGCACAAAGGGGTCGAGGGAGGGTCATGGAGATGGAGGCAGGAGACTCTTCCCATTCATTGCTGAGGCTCAGAAACGCAGGAGGCGGCTGCAGTTCCCTTCTTGGTTCCATGCTGTTTCAGGCCCTCTCCTCTCTCCAGTATCACCTCAGCCAAGGCTTGATCCTTGGGCACTTCCCTGGAAAGCAGACCAGCTTGGTGGCCAACTGAGCAGCTGTGCAATGCCCAGCCCCAGGGACAGCACTGGGAGTGGTCTGCCTGGATCAGGGCCCCAGCACAAAGCAGTGTCTGCCCCACATATCGCAATGGTAGCAGGACCTAATCCTCCTGTTATCATCTTTTATTGCACGCAGTCAGATATTACCGCACATTACCCTCACTCCTGGGTACTCCCTTCCTTGTGTGTGGCTGGCTTTGCTCCATTTGACTGACTTGGCTTCATTCCTTACGTCTTCAGCTGCTTTCACCTTCTCCGGGGGGTAGCCTTCAGTTCTGGATGTGAGAGAAATTAGAAGGGTGTTGTGAAATAAAACCTAAAGAAGTCCACTGAGCTTCATAAATAAGCAGGGAAAATTTAATGAAGGAGACTCAGTGTTAGGAGGAGCCATGGAAGTAAGGGAAGCCAAATAAGTCTCCTGCCACCTGCTCCTGCTTGCGTTCCAGTTCAGTCACCGCCAGGGATGGTGGGTGGCTTCCTCAGGCCGGTGTCCCAGCAGCAGCCGGCTGGTCACTGGGTGTCTAACGCACCCATTGGAGGCTGTGACGTGGGGACTGCAGTGCCTGCTGCCCCTTGTTTCTCTTACATTCTGATCTAATTGCTACAACTGAGCAGTTGAAAATCAGCCTCCTTCCACCCGGCCCCAACAGGCTCTTTTAGAAGGGTTTCTGGCATCTGGTGACAGCTTTGCCCTGCCTTGCTTAAACAAGAGCTAAAATAAATATCATCCTTTTAAAACATAGCATAGAAACATCCTGTAAATTTCAGCAATTTAAAGCCAAAGGTAGAAATCCCACGTGTAGTACAAAGCCTCTTAATGCACATAGTCAGTCATGCATCGCATGCCTCAATCACGCTTGTATTGGTGTCATTTGTGTCCTAATAAAATCCTATAATCTTTTGCGTGCCAATTAAACAAGGCAGATAGCCAAGTCTAGCCACTTCTTTGGGTAATTACCAGCTAGTGGGGAGTCAGTTATCTGCCCTGGGTTTTGCTGGACTCTGGATTTCCAGTGGGGTATTTTCTCTCCTGTTTCCTTATGGGACAGTGCTGTAATGTTTTAGATGTATGGTATTTTAAAGCTATAACCAAAATCTAGGGGATGGTTGTAATGAAAGATCTGGAGTTTAGATACACCCAGTTAGACAATGGATTGAGTTTAACAGGTGTATTTGCTTTACCAATATTTTAAGGGTCACTTTCTAGAAAAGAGCATTTACACTGAGCTCAATAAGCTATTTTTACGTTCGTGATCCTGTCCTTTAATTTACACAGTAATCTCTATGTTGCTTCTAAGTACATCATAAGGGTAAGCCATTAAAAAAGATAAACTGGGGAATTTTTAACAGTTTCTCTTGGTAGTGCTCATTTCAGTCCCCTTGTGCTTTAGGTCTTCCATCATTAATATGCATTTCTAGTTCTCTTTTTTTCATTCACTTCCAAATTTGCTGACCAACAAGGACAGTGGAAATTGCCTGTAAAGTTCCTTTCTTTATTTCCTGTCAGCAGGGTCATGAAGATTCTCACCCCACTTACATGTTTACGTACAGGAGTTTAATGTCACTGCGAACAAAAACCAAAGGTGCCTTCTGGGGAAAGTTGTGAATGCAATTTTTTTTTTTTCTCTCCAATTAATGTCATAAATTCAGTAGCATTATGACTATCCATAGTTATCCCCAATATTGTATATATGTATGTTTTTGTTGAAAGATGCAGCACAAGGATCATCCAAAGGAATTAACACAACCATACAGTCCTCCTGTGAAGGGGTGCCTCTGTTTGAAACAGCATCTCTGAATCAATCGTGCCTTTCCTTCCACCAAGGCAATTTCACATTTTCAATAGAAGGCAGACCTACAGTGATTTTTTTTTTTCCCCCCAGCATCAAATGGCTTTCCACACAATGATATTCATCACGTTATAACTCTAGGTGAATGATAATGGATCAGAGGGAATGAAAACAGATGGATGTTAAAACAGACAATTCCCTGCCGCGAACCTGGGAGCCCTCCACTGCTGCCTAGTCCGTTCATTCAGTTCATAATTGTATTAGACATTCCAACAATAGAGAGGCCTTCTTCATTAATCCTGAATTTACTGAAAAGAAGCTTTGCAGACTATAGCTCTTTCGGTGCTTAGACAACACTAGGCAAAATTTACCACAGGCTTAAATGGATAAAACTCAGCTAGAGAGAAAACTAGCACAGAAAATTCCAAAAGGAGGAGAGATGGGCCAGTGAGACAAGGGAGGAGGACAACCCAGCAGCAGCACTGCAGGTGGTCAGGAGACACTTGGGTACCTTCACAACAGAGCTGCAGCTTAGGTGACACCAAGGAGGTGTATAGGAAAGGTTTCCTTTTGCTGGAGCGCGGGCGTAGCTGAACTTATCAATATTGTGCCTGCGTTTGATCTGATTTTCCTTCTCCAGCCCCCAGGCAGCCACCCAAGCAGCAAATGCCAATCCCTGCCATGTGATGGGGCACAACCTTTTTGTAACCCTGGTCTGCATCAGGTGACTGGGGCTAAGCAATACAGATCAAGTCTCTTACCAGCTGTCCTGTGAGTCAGACCTTGATTACAATATTGACATTAACATTTTAATCACATGCATGCTGCTGCAGATTTTAATGACCAACTTGCTATGCCTTTGCTTTTTGAGGATCAGAAATTAGACCCTTGTTCGTAGCTTGAGTGAGTACAGCATCAAACAGCCACTACCACAGCAGTAAACATGGCATTGCTCTTGCCACCAGCCTGCCCCTGGACATTAACCTTGCTGACACTGGAACACCTCACTGGAACGGGAACTTTGTTCTCAATTACTCTATTTCTGTGTCTGGGGCAGGGCTGGAAGTTATGAAAAGAGGAGAAAGGTGGTGCTTTTGTATTCTCTGTAGCCTGAGGCAATGTGAAAATCTACCTATCTAACTATCATTTTTGGATTCCCAGGGACTTTAATCAGAGCAGAGTAATCCAGAGACATTTCCTTCATCCTGTGGAGCTGGAAGTGGGGCTGCGATTATACTTTACCTGCCTTGTGCCATCAGAGCAAGGTGAAGAAATTTCAGTGCACATGAGAATCAGGCCCCAAATTGGTGTCATTCCTCTCACCCTAAACATACTCCCCAACCTATTGCAAACACCACAAGCTCAGTCTGTGAGGCCTTGCTCTGCTAAAGACTATCATGTCCAAGGTGGAAGGACAACCAAAAGGTCAGAATAAATAAACTGAATACAAAATTGCTTAAGGCAGTTAAATAAGCTGAGTTTTGCGTCGCTGGGCTTAGCAGCTCTCTGTTGTTTCTCCCTCTGTTTCCCCAATACTTTGCTCAAACGATGGGGCCTTAACCGCTTGGTATCCCTTCCACAAACATGGGCTGCCTCTATCACTTATTTCATCATGGTCATTTGCACTGAAAATACATAATCACTGTCAGAGTACAAAGAATCATTACGAATAATTAGTTACTTCCAATATGGCAAGTCAGTCTCATAAATCTTGAATATTTGGCTTTGGTTTTGGAAAGAGATTCCTTAATGGCTACACTTGTGAGACTCTGTTAATTGATATAAAATTGTATTCAAAATTAAATTTGTTTTAACAGATCTAAATCACCCCAATAAATCAGCTTCAGCCTGTCTCCTTCAAGGGTTCAAATATGCTTTTTTTTTTTGCCTTTGGGAGAAAATGTGCACTTGCAATCAATGCAGAGGGGGCTGGATCTGACCCTCCCCTCGTTTGCTAACTGCTTCCATATGCTGACATCAGGGTGATTTGGTGGCCTGCAAAGGCATAAAGGAGGGGGTAGGGGAGGTGGCCCCCCCCCAACCCAGCTGGGACAGCTCAGGGGCACTCAGCCTTCCTGCCAGGCAGGTGTGGGGGGCTCAGCACAGACAGGGCTGTAGCTGGTCTCAGCTACAGAGCAGCCAGTGAGTATGGAAGGAATCACCTCTTTCTGTTCCAAGTGAATAAAGAAGGGAAGGGAATTTTTATAAGAAGGAGTTTAAGTCTAACTGTAATAATCAACTATCGATGGTTTGTGTTTCTATGGGTACTAGTAGTGTGGATGGTAGTTCTTAGGATGCTCTTTTCTTCAGAGAAACCATCTTTTTAATCTGCTATCACGGGTGAGAGAAGAGGATAGTTAATAACAATAGCTTAATTTTACCTGACCCTATATACACTATTTGGCTCCTGAAATTGTTTCGGGACAGGATGTTATTACTATTATCTTTACTTTAAACTGGGGAAATGGAAATGCAGAGACAAAACCCCAGTATTCCTCTCCCATAACTTCTTCAGCTGGTTGTCTTCCTCACCCATGTAGTGGTGAGCCCAAAGGCTTCCTGAGATCCTGTGTGGTAAAAATCTGTTGGAAGAATTCCCCATTTGAATCCCGTCTGCTGTTACTGTCTGTTATCTTAAATCTCTAATTTTTTTTTCTTTTCCAGAGATTCCTTCTTGCCTACTTCATCTTGGTAAAACTTTCCCCACCCTTCTCCTACTTAAGTTGTTGCCTGTATTGCTGCCTGTCTGATCTCCCTCAAGTTCTGGCTGTCAAACTCGTTCCATGTGGGCAGGCTCCGACTCCTGCCTCCAGCCTTAGGAAGTTTGATGCTCTCTACACGGGGATTTGCATGCACATGGGTCGGGTTTCAGGAGGCTGTAAAACCTTCCAGACTATGTGCTGCCTCTTGCTTCATACGTGTAAAGTCTGAAAACTGCTGGGTCTGTTGTCAGGCCCTGCAACATAATGGTCGGTAGCTAATATTATGTCTTGCTTGACTAGGTATGCCTAAATCCTGTTGGGCTCAGTGATCTATTTAATGATTCTTTTACTTGCTTTTAGAATGTTGCTAGTGTGTAGCCACCTTCTTCAGTGCTTAATGTGTCGTGTGGTACGTGGTGTTTAGGGGTGAGTAAAAGTGAAAATCTTCTCAATCAACTGTATTAGGTGCAACCATTGCAAC
Source organism: Brachypteracias leptosomus (assembly GCA_013401335.1). Lineage (NCBI taxonomy): Eukaryota > Metazoa > Chordata > Aves > Coraciiformes > Brachypteraciidae > Brachypteracias > Brachypteracias leptosomus. The sequence goes on along the minus strand of VYZX01021029.1, from coordinate 126,741 downwards.
TGTTGGAAATTTTCCTTGGTTAGAAGTTGCTTCTGTTCCCAAGTGTGTTGTGCTTATTTTACTCTTAAATTAAGTGATACATTTCATTTTAATCTTAGCGTATGTTATCAATTAGTTAACAGTTGAAAGAAAGTCTTAAAAAAAAACCCCAAACAAACGAAAAACCCACCACCCAGCTACCTTGGAAAACCTGAAAATTAAGACTAAATATATTTTTGTGTTCTAAGCCTGGAAGCTGGGAGGCAAGCTAGTAAATACTAACTCAGAGAAGATACATTTGGCAATCTACAACTTCCAGAGCTCTCCTAATGAAGGCTAGCAGGGTGTGCAAATGTAACTTAACACATGGTCAGCTACTTATGATAAACAAGTGCTAAAACATTTCTGCAGTATTTTCTCCATTAATATTTTGTCTCTTTAAAGCAACCATCAGGAAGATGTGTCATCTTAATTACAGTATCTAGGAGCCAGGAGTTTACTAGTATCTCTGTAGCTTGCTAATAAAGGCTTCTCTGCACCGGGGATTTTAGCTCTCTGTACCAGCAGCAGGCTAAACACGAATGTAGACTGGCAAAATTACAATGATACATAATTTATACTGGGTCAAGTTACCCTTCGTGGAAAGTAGGTGAGCTGGACAAGTGTTAAACAGGGCTTCACCCTCACTATTGTTGATGACTATAATGGGGAACTTATTCCTGGAATGGACAAGGCTTAACAAGTAACTGCGCACTTGTATGTCCTGATGTTTTTGGGTGATCAGGCCAACTCTGCACTACCTAAATCAGAAATGGATTCAAAGGTATTTAGGAGAATATAATAGTTAAATTGTTGGTCTGACTGCCTGGAATGATTTTGCAAAGAAAAGGGTAGAACTGGAAGCTAACTAAAAGGAAAAAAAGAAAGATTGAAGTGGATTGCTCACTGTTAAAGTGTGTAATAAGGACAGAATTATCCTTAACACAGAGGACAATTTTTTGCATGCACTTCATACTATTGCTAATCTTTTGTTGTTCTTCATCTGATTCGCTGATTTAATTTTACTTCTGCAAAGGAAGCAAGGAGCTCCAATTTATGTGGGGACTGTGAGGGACTTTTGCAGGGGCTGTATTGAATTTCAGAAAGCATTTTACAAGAAGGTGGCCCACCACAATCTTATGCTATAGGATTTCCTTTGGAAGCATATATTTCTCCCCCATAAGTCTTTTGAACAGTTTTATACCACACATGTTTCAAGAGAATTAAATCAATAACAATCTGTACCTTTCTAACCTGAAATGCAAGCTCTGCATGGCAGGAGATCAAGCTATGCAATTAACTGTTGTCCTTTCAAAGGAATTCTGACAGATATTTATAGTTTACTGTATTCCATTTTCCTGCCATTGGAATATAACAGTACAACTGAATGCAGCTGACTGGAACTATGAAATAATTATAGCAATAACTATTTCCTTCTCTACTGGGGAAATCTTGTAAAGTGCTGAATGTGGGAACTGCTGATGTTCTTACCCCTCATAATTCAGCCCTTGCCTTCGGTTTACCATGCATCCCTAGGTAAGTCCCAAGAGAGACTTTTTGTTTTCCATTACCTTCAGCTTTCTCTGATGTCATGTTCTAAATCTCACATTCAACTTGATGTTGAATGAATCAACACTGTACAAATAAATTCACTTTAAAAAGCTTTCTAAATTTGGGCACGGTCAGTGTATGAAGTAGAAAGACTTCTCTGTAGTAAAATAAGTCATATCTTTGTGTGGGAGTTTGGAACAGTCTGTTAGGAAGAAACTACGTGATATTACCAGAAGTGAATGGCATTTGACTGCTAGGCACTTCACAAATTTCAATATAAAGGCACTTATTTTATACCCTGAGCTGTCACTGTAACTTATGTGCTCATGCTGGTGACTTAGTAGCATGACAAGACATTGTTACTAAGCTAATTAATTTTAAGCAATCTTTCCTAACAGTATGCTTGAGAATGACATTCACTTGCTGCAAACTGAGACATAGATGCATCAGGAAAACAGTAATGCTGGATCTCTTGCTGGCTCAGTGCGAGTTTCTTTACCAGAGGATATTTGCTGTATTGGGCACTTTGGATGCCTGTTTTACCAGTATGCTCAGCTACTTTGCTTTTATGGCTGTAAACCAGCAGAAGTACAACTGTAGGTTCCAACCACCTGTTAGTTTTGCCACTTGACCATTCTTCAAGTGGGTTGAAGGTCTGCAGATGATTTACCAGGATGCAGCAAGCTGCAAACTAGGGTCAGATATATTTCTTGCTTATCTGAGATGTTTTGGGAAGCCATGTAATAGGGAGTTGTGGTGTGTTTAAAGAAGTGTTCATTAAGGCCAGAGTAGGCTAAGTAAAAGTAGAAATGTCTCTTCAAATCAAAGAAAGTATCTGAATTCTTTTCCTAACAGTGTTCATCAGGAGATGGAAAAGAAGAAATGTCCAGATGCCCTCCGCTTTTAACCACATGGACTGGGCATGAAGTTAAACCCTTTCTCCAAAGAGAAAAGACTGAGAACAGGAAAGAGAAACTATTCTCACTTTATTCTCACAGGTGGTCCAGACTCCTTGTGGCTGTTGAGTAATATTATATTGTGTGGCCATCTCAGAAAGTGATGGTGGCGAGTCATTTCTAGATAACAGTTTTGATTTGAAGTCCCCCCAACTTGTGTTGAGATCAAGTGAATAAGTGGTGGTACCATAACAGAAGGAAAAATCCAACAACCAGCTTCTCCTAAGTTTACATTTTCTGGGACTGTTGTCAGAAATGTCAAATCCACTATAAGGAAAGGAGTTAAGAAGCTGGAGGATGTCTTCTAAATTAACCAGGTCTGGAAACTTCCCATCATTAGGGTTTTTTCCATATGAGGCTCTTATCCAGAATTCAGCTCTCTGGCTGCTAGACCCACTGATGTAGCAAAGCACCAGTCTGCAACCGAACCTGGGTGGTCAGCTTCTGGAAGTTTACTTCTGTGCATTAAGAGAAGATTTGGGCTTTCTGTGCAGTGAGCTGGTGTGTTTGAAGATCAATACTATAGCTGAGAACTCTCCTCCTGAGAGGTCTGCAACAAACAGTACATTATTTATGTGCTCTTCTCACATTTCCCCTGTGTGTTATGTAAATACTAATCAAGGTGAAATTAGACTCAGCCTTCTCTAATTTTGACTTCAGTTTATTTTGGCAATATCCAAGCAGAAGTCAGTTGCTAAATGGTCTTCTAGAGGGGCCCTGAGGTTTTCTAAGATTTTGCACAGGTTTGAGGTGCCTACAGAGGCTCATAGCTGGCTGTTGTTATCCCCAGAGCTGCTGCTCTGTTGTTCCCAAGCCTTGCACTCTCCTTTGCTTACAGCAGGAATGAGAAAATATCAAGTCCTATCCAGCCATTGCCCTTTGACCACAGCTGATGTTACTCACTCCGATAAGCAGCAGCATGCTTTATTTTGTTTGTTCAACATTTTGTTAGCTTTGCACCCTTGCCCCATATCCTTGGGTTTTTCTCTTTTTGTTTATGACTCTCCCAGTGTGGTTTTATTCCAGTTCACCTGGGAGCAGGGGGGTTCTTTGGGAATACTTCGTAGTTTGCAATTTGTTTTGTTGTTCCAGGAGTGCAGTTTTAGTTGTCTGTATTTACTTATTTATAGCATCATTTTATTTTTTACCTGATTGTAGATTTGGTGAAAAAAAAAAGCACCTTACTGACAGCTTTGCTAACCAAAGTCCCTTGTTCCTACGTGGTAAAAACCAGTGAGCACTGCAAGGCTTCCTTAATGTGCATGGGTGTGCCTGCCAAGCAGGGCGGCTATTAGTTCTGTGCATGATGATGGTTTCTGTGATGAGCATGACTTTCTCTATTGGGAAATGAACTGTGAACACCTACTCATTTTTTATAGGCCAAATTACAGTGATCTTTCAGCTCTCTGAATTGCCTACACCTCAAAAAGAAAGTCCCTAGGACCCTTTAGAGCAAGGCTAATGAAATAGTTGGGCTGAGCAGCTATTCTGTAAGCAGGAACCACCTCTATGAATTCAGTCGTTTGCTTTCTGCCTGGCAGACTTCTGAGGCACTTGATGTACTTCACCACACACCCTTTTTTTTTTCTTTTTTCTTTACACTTGGGATTGAAACAGCTTTTGGGTGCTTGTTGCTCAAACTTCCTTAGCTGAGATGAAACCAGAGGATTTGAAGTCACTGAAACTTTGCTTAGAGTTCTGTGTCACTCTGGAAAGCTCAAAAGGCAATAGCCAAGAGAAAACAAATTAAAGGCATTACTACAATTTTTTTGGTGGGGGGGAACATTACTGGTAGCATTGCTGCTGAAAAAGATAATACAAATTCAGACCTTGGAAATAAAGAAGCCTGAATCTCAAAGAATTCAGTCCTAACATTGGGCTTCTTGTGCTTCCACACTTGTACCTTTAGATGATTGTTGCATTTTGTTTGTGCTTTCTAACCTAAAAGTTCCCAAGTAGTACTTACCAGCTCAAAGACTTGTGCCTGAGATTTTTTCCTTCTCTCCTCCTGTAGTTCTGGGATTGTTCCTGGCTTGATCTAGCAGAAAAAAAGATGCTTAGTGGAGCTTTTGACTCTCAAAATAGCAGGACAAGGGCAGTAATAAACTTGTAATGGAGCAGTGCCCAGCAGATGGAGAGGACAGGGCCCTTGGTGAAATGAGAGCTGTGGGATCTGTCACATCAAGCAACTGTCACAGCTGTCTTCCTCCTCTAGGATGGCCATAGAGGATTCATGCCAGTGCATGAACTTCTCCCAGTGAGTCAGGTGTGTGTCTGTATAATACAGTAGTTAGTCTATCTCTGATTTTTCTGATGTTACATCACAACATGTGTGTGTACACAGCTGTCTTGTCTCCAAGAAAAAATAAATCCTCAATGAAGAGCTCTTTATGTTCTGAGATTTGGACACTGTGATCAAAACAATGAAAGGCTTTCCTTAAAGCCAAGCTTTCCAATGCAGCAGGACAGAAAGAATACTATTAAACAATCAATTTGAGCTTCAGAGCTATGCAGGTGCTTAGGAGTGTAATCCATCAGGTACTCTGATCTACGAGTTTGGCTGAAATCTTGCAGCCGTTAGCGTGACATTGCTTCCAGTCACATCAAGTGTGTTGAACAGCTAATAGATGTTTTGAAAGGAGGAGTTAAATTAGCTTCCCAAAATTCACCTCAAGAATACAGGATCTGTCTACAGCTTGGCTGTTAAGGTGAGATTTCAGGCCACTTTGAGAAATCCCTAGCACCTGGTTTTTTTTTCCTTTTTTCTCAAAGCTGCCATTTTAATTTGCATTTAGCTAACCGTTAAACAATACCGTGTTCTTCTGGAGCAAAGTGTATTGGCAGATGATTAAGATCAGAAGAAAAACTAGTTAAGTTTTTTTTTTTTCTTGGTGGATGTGGCTTTCAGTTCAGAGCAAAGGCAGGCGTTTGAGAGTGTGTAATGAGAATGCTATAGGATGAGTGGAGGTCTTGCGTCAACTCCGATTAACTTTGCTTGTACGTATAGTTCAAAGTAAACTGCCACATGGTCAGCAAAATGAACTTAACCAGTCATCCTGAGCAGTGCAAAAGAGCATGTAATGATCTGGATTCCTTCTGAGTGTGAAAAGGATGTCCGTAACATGTTTCCTTAAAACAGAAAAAAATATATTCAGTGTCTGCTGGGTGCTGAGCTCTTCATTGAGACAAAGTTGCTCAACATTATCTGAAGAAGCTGTCCCCGAAAAACAAATGGGGGAAAAAAGTACTGATGAAAAGGGTGATCCTTCAGTAAGCAGAAGGAATATGGATAAGCATATTGCCAGAGAAGGTACGTGCAGGGATTTAGCTGTGCTGTTGCTGGCTGGGTTTCCTGCTGTTATGCACAGTGCTTTGGGCTCAGAGTTGGGCTCCAAGCACTGCACAGGTTGTGCCCAAAAGTGAGAGTGTCCGTTGCATGTCAGTCATTTACTTGTCTCAGTTGTCTGGTTTTTCCTCTCATTTGGATTGCCAGTTCAGTGGGGAGCTGCTTCAGGGGACAGTGGGACGAAGGGCTGGAACTCATTTGTAAGTACTTGTTTTATGCTTTGTGAGAGCAGCTGGGTAGAAGGTATAAATTACTATAAATTGCCAGTCTATGCAAAAAGGTGTTTGCATAAATTATTGGAGAGCCCACTTGAGCTTGTTGAGCAGTGCTCCCACCAGCATTAAGAGGTCACTTAACCCTCTGTGCAGCCCTGCTGCAGAGCCCAATCATGCATTGCAGAATTAAATGAGTTCCACCGTTTTTCTTCTGAGCATTGCCCAGAACTGATGCAAAGTGACATCTGACAGCACAGGCAAAGCAGTGACAATGCTCTGAAACACTAATAATAGCTGTAGAGCTAGAGCAGTTTTCCTCTATCCTTATTTTTTATTAGATTCTCCCCCCTTTGGTGAGGAAATGTTGTCATCCCTGGCACCGTTTATCCTTGGAAACCACCTTTGAGCCATTTAATTGCAAGGCTGGCTGCACAGTGGAATCAATGTGCTAGGAATGCTCCCACCATAATCTCTTTAAAGAACAGCTGATACCTCATTGAGAACTTTGAAAAAAAACAAAACCACAAACCCCAACCATTCCTCTTGGATGATCCTTGCCAGAAGTGAAGAGCAGTGAGGGGTGCTGGTGGGGGAGAGGCTGGATCCTCCCTGGAGCAGCTTGGCAGCAAACACCCCTGGAAAGGCAGGCTGCAAATTCTGTGCAGACTCCTCTCCCCCCTCCATTTCCTTTGTTACTAAGGAGATTTACATTGAAACAAGCTCTGCAGGAATCCTCAGGTTCCTAGCAAAGGGATCTTAGTATTTCTACTCTATAATTAGTAAAGGAGAGAAGATATTAGAAAAGGTTCCTGTGAGGGATTCTTGGGACCAAATTACAGTAAAAAGAGAAAAAATATGAGTAGCTTTCTAAACCTCAATAGTGTGGTTGTGGTCAATTTGATGGGAACCCAGAGGTCAACAGCAATGATGTGATTTACTTCAGTAGGACAAAAGTAGATCAGTCCTTGGAGGGTTCTTTTGTGGTTTTGTTTTGAATTCTACTGCTGTGGTTGGTCATTCCTTGCACCATTGCCTGTTGCTGTAGGATATTGCCCTACTGGACTGGAGTCAGCTGCAAGACTATGAAGATCAAGCAATGCTCCAGGATGCCTGGATTTATTCGGGTAGTCAGGTGTTTTTAACCATTGTCCCATGGATAGTGAAAAGGGGCGGTGGTTTGGTTTTTTGAGTGCTGGATTTAGAGAAAGAAATAGGTGCGTAAGGTGGAACTTGAGGAAGAATTTAGGCACCTAAATCCAAAAGGATAATCCTCACTGCTCCTGCCTACCTCCGTAAGCGGCTGAGTATCACCACCAAGAGGGTTCCTTAGGTACTTAAAGCTCTTCTCTGTATGTCTAGAATTATCCAAGTCTTGTTGATGCTGAACTGCTCAAATCTGATCTCTCTCCTAAGCCCTGTCAAGATTAACAAACCAGGCTTTCTCCTGACTGCCTCCTGAGAGGCCCTGCTGATAGCACAGACAGAGCATGCCTACAGCATGCCTCTGCCCCAACAAAATACAGAGACAGCTGCTATTTACATTCCAAAGCAGAGGAAGAGTCAGGGATATCCTGCTGCTATAAAATAGCACTGAATATTAACTGATAAGAGAGGAGCTGCTGCAGGAGCAATGGGGGTTTGACCAGTCTCTTGTGTGCTCCTCCACTGCGGCAATCTCAGCAGCCTTTTCATATTCCCTGTATTTCCTTTGCAGTATCCTCAGCCTTGCTGTCTCTTCCCTCTACCTTTGACACATTTGTGTATCTCTGTCGCGTTCCTGGCTTCTTCCCATGTCCCCTAGGTTGAGCCAAGTCATAGCTTCTGCTTTCTCCCATGCGCTCTGCTTGGCCTGCTGCTGGGAGGGCAGCAGCTCGTGGTGTGGGTTGTTGGGAGCAGTATGTGTGCTGAGCAGTTGGGTATCATGTGTGTCAATTGGAGAAGTTCTGCAAGAAAGCAGGCACTGAGCAATTTTCCGGTCCTGTCTGCCTGAGTGCACATGGCAATGTAAGGGTGTGAGTTTCTTTTACCATTGAGCAGTCTAAAGTAATTTTAATGCAAGGCATGAATGGTCAAAATATAAAGAATATGGTGGACAGCTTGAAAAATGCTTCTCTGTACTTTCTTTCCATTTACCTTCACAATAGTTCCTTCCTGTTTCATCTCCCAACTCTTCTGCTAGTGTCTTAATATGCGTTCAACAATTTAACAACATTAGATCCTCTTTCACCTTGGCAGCACTTCTGTGATACTATTATATGGTTCTATGGTTCCCAATTCTTTTTTCCAGCTGTTACACACCAACATTTTTTTTCCCCCCATATTATTCGTGCAGGTTCTTCTGGCCTCAGAAATCTGGCACTTCTGGCTGCTCTGCAGTAGAAACCAGCCCTTCCATTTACATCTCTCCTCAACTCCCGGGACATTGCTATGATATAGAATATTTTTCTTCTTCCAATATATTATCTTGTTGATTTCCTGAGGGCTAATTCTACATCTGATATCAATTATTGTTCTTTAGCTGAGGTGGCTGAATCTCCTGCCTTACAACAGTGAAGGTCTAGAATTCCTTTACCCTGGAGTGCATGGACACCATCAGGAAAGGCAAAAGTTTTGTGAGACGAGGGACATTGGCATGCTTCCCAGCACCTGTTGATAGCACAAAAGTGTATGTTACAGGCTGGGCTGTACAATCCCGTAGTAAAGAAATGCTATGAGGCCATTAAACACCCTCTTTAAATTGCACCTTTGATCAAATTCCTAACCAAGGCAGCATCACTGTGTAGTTCTGGGTTCCTGCTTTGCAAATTACATCCCCAGATGTAGGAGATCTCTGGATACTAGAGGGGAAGGAATGCCATGCACACAATAGAGCTGGTGTCCCATCAATTCTTATCTGATAGTCTCTCCTTTTGAAGGTATGTGGAAAGCCAAAAATAAGAACAAAGCAAAGCATAGACATAGACTTGCCCTGACCTGTCTTCTAGGCTGTATCTCTGTGCAGCTCTCCTTGCTTGCTATACTTGCCTTGCTGTGACCTCTCTCACATCTTGCTATCAAGCTCACTTGCTGGTGTGAGAAGCTTCCCTTCCTCCTTTCCCTTTTTCCAGCCTCTCCTCCTGCTTGTAACAGCTTCCTTGTGCTTGTCTGCCTTATCCACTTTGTCTTATATTTTCAACAGAGATTAGAAATATCTTTTCTTCTGAGTCTCAAAGCTCTGAATTCCTCTATCTTCCTGCCACTGCTTATCTCCCTGCTGCATTTTTAAACTCTTAATACACTCCAGGATACTTGAACAAAGAGTAGTGTTGCAACCTTCCAAAATTCTCAGCATAAGTGCTTTGTCAAAAGAAGGAAGTTCAAGATGTAAAAATATGTATCTGTATTTCTTAGTTGTTGAATATTGGCAACATTTGATAGTGGAATGATTTTGGAGTGTGATAACTGCACTAACCCCCTGTCTAAGATATCCACAGCTGCTTTTGTGGTAAAATCCCCTCTGTTCTGATCTATCATCTATTGTATCACTTCTAGTTCAAGGCCTCTGTGGGACTGGGAAGCTTGCTGTAGCTAATTACAAGTAGTCTGGAAGGTAAAGGATTACTATTAGCACAGTCTGTCTAATTGCACAGATGAGATATCAAGTAGAAAGAGGAAGCATGGCTCGTAGCTGGTAGCAGACTGGGGAAATGAACTCTGACTTCCCCTGTCCCTGCTGGCAGTGAAGGTGGTGGGCCATCCTTCCTCTTGCCTGGGGCTTGCTCCAAATACTCTTGAAAGGTGTGAGAACAACTTTGCATTACCTGTGAATAGATTTTCACCTAAGTGCTTCAAACCACTATCACTGAATCTTTTGAACACTTTCAGCTTAATGGAATGGCTCTGAAACACTACAATTCAGAGGCAAAAGAAGAGAAGTACCAGATCTTTTCATCCTTGAACTGGGGAGGTTGGATTCAAGCTGTCTTACAGGCTCCTTGAAAGCGTTAACCCAAAATCTTGGACTGATAGTTTCGTGGTTCAGAAGGCTCTTACAAATCCAGACACAGGTACCTGCTGGTTGGTCCTTTGCATGTTTTCCCTTAAGGGAGGGGGGACAGGCATTGTGGGGAAAGTAGCAATTTCCTTCCCTACTGCTGCCCACTTGGGAATGTTAGCTGCCATATTCTAAATGAGGAGCTGGTTCTCTGTGGTTATTTGTCTTTCTCTTTGATTTGTTTAATTATACTTGCCCTGAAGACAGCTTTAAGATACATATCTAGCTTTTCAAATGATGCCTTTGCAGTCTTTGAAGTTCATGATCACCTTGCAGTGCCCATAACTGTTTTCAGGAGCCCTGTTGTTCTCTAGGGATTGGACTCCCAGCAGTGTGCAGTGCTCTCCCCTTTAAGTCTTGTGCTCTTTGTGGGTTCAGCTCTCTCCCCATTTGAAGAGAAATACAGGCGTAATTACATTTATGGAAGCAAAACATTTAAAATGTTGAATTTGTCAGAGAATTGCTACAGGCTTGTGGCCTCTGTGGTGGCCGGGCACCTGGAAAGCACTTCCCTGCCAGGGGGAGGAGGGTGCCCAGCCCCTGCTCCAAAACTGGCAGTTCCTCTTCAACCTAGAGGGAAGCTTCCACCTGATGTTAACCCTGTAGAGCCAGTGAGAAAATTCAATAAAACACATCTGATTCTGCATGTATTTACTAGGAAATGCATGACATGATCTTTTTCTAACTGGTTTTATTTTAGGGACAGTAAATTAACTTCTTGCTTTGCTGTAGGGGCAAAATTGAAAGAAAAGGCACATGATTTCTGCTGCTTCTGAAATCTTTGTATTGTTATGCTGAATAGCTGCAAACAATTTGCATTACAATGTAGCATAAATAAGATGCCACCAAGGGAAGTGTAAACTGAGCAAAATGTGGGGAGCTTTCAGTACAACCAGATCTAAGTGGTTTGAGGCAATTGGACAGAATTCAGAGGTAAGAAAAGGTGCTGTTTGCTGGGTCTCAGACAAGCCCTGTGGTCTGCAGAAGTCCTAACTTTAAGATGCCCAGTTGACCTTAATTTTCAATGTAAGTGACATAATGTCTGTGGCATAGATGCCAAGTTTGTCAGGCGAGGAGGACGGGGGGGAAATATGAAACCCTGTAGAACAGGATTAGGCAGGATTAAAGTCTGAAATGATCATATTGCACTGGGTAGTAGATACTGCCACAGCCAACTCAATAAAACTCAGTGGGACACTTGACATTGCACATTTTCAAGCAGCAAGTCATAAATCTATATTCATGTGAAATCTTCTGCACTCTGTCTGATGGGAACAGAAACACGCCACAGCTTCAGGTGCTGGCACAGGGGAATAAAGCACAGGTTGCTGCCTTGCAGGGACAGATCTCTGCTAGGAAAAATGGAAAGCAACTTGAATGATGTATGTAATTATGCCTGTTTGCAGGGCTATGTAATTTCTGTGTACCCACTGAGAATCCTTAAAACCTGAGATTAAAACCAGCTATAGATATATTTTTAACAGTTGTCTATATATAATTATATAAACATATATAGCTGTTGGTATAGTAGTTGCCAGTTCAGCAGTCTAAATCACATAAACATTTGCTTACCTCTTATAAATTAAACCGCATACTTAAGTGCTTTGCTGGACAGGGAAGTACTTGGGTGTTTTGCTTAAATGTTGGCCTGAGTCAGGTAGGAATGAATTCAAGTTCTTCTCATCTCACTGTTGGTATAAAATTACTTAGCTCAGAGCTAACCTGTGCTTTGAAGACCAGTGTCAAAAAGGTGGTACGGAGAAGATGTGTTCTTGCATCAACAGTTTTGTTAACTCTATGTACGTGGTGCACGTGCTGCTGCTGATGGTGCTTTGGCAATGTGGGAGGACCAGGACATGGGACCTGGAGGCAGGGCTGGGGAGCTCTTAACCCAGTGTTCTTCAGGCTTTGGATCAAACTGATCTTTGAACTGTTGCAGACTTCAGCTCTGCCAGCCCCTAACCATGAGGTAACTCTTTGCTAGGTCCAATATGAGTCATAGATGGGGAGGATATTTCTGGTTTCCAATTAAAAAAAAAAAAAATGGTGAAGCTCATAATCATGAGCAAAAGGTCTCTGTGCTGTAATGGGAACCAGCTGGTGTGGGAGGCCATTGCAGACTAAAATCTGTCTTTGTTCAAAATGTGGCCCCACCATTATCACGGTTGGAAGCAATCCTTGGTGCTGACACGGTAATGACAGCTTCATGTTTTAGACACATCTAATGGCACTAAGTCCTGAACTTAGCCGGCATTTATCAAGATAAGTGAGCCAGTCAGGCAAGAGTGTGGTGGGCTGACTGTATCCCGTTAGATAACAACATGCGTATTTCCTCTCTTGGAAGAATAATGAACAGAATATGACTGTCAAAATATTTCTCTCTGGAGAGACTCCAAAATAACTGACACTTCCATGAGCCATCAGCAATGTGAGCTTCCTCACAAACCTCGAGGAAGTGGAGCTGTGGCCAAGAGATGTGAGGGTTTCTCCTTCAACCAGAGCCTGGGAGAAAAATTTTCTCACAACTCCCCGTAGTTCTCACTTGCAGTTGGACCTCTCCTGGGAATAACTGCACCATCATGGTCACTAAATGAGATGGTGTTTATATCCTTTAGGTCTTTTGAAGCTGAGGGACAAGGCCCTGGTGGTTTTGGTGAGGTTGGTTCTCATGTAGCATTGTCTTGCACTTACTTTAGCTTAAATTTTCACTAGAATTCTACAAACCAGCAGAGTCAGGCCAAGCAAGTTCAGCTTTACCACTCTTGGATTCTCCTCTTAATCCGACTGGAAAATAGCTGTGCTAACGATTTCTCTGCAGAATAAAGTGCATCCACAGATTCCTGCAGAGCTTAATGGGCTTGTCTGGTGTACCCACTCTTCAGCTATTTGCCTTTGAGAATTCTGGGAAATGCCTCTAGCCAGCAAAGAGTTTGTTTCTAGAAGCTGTTGTTGTTTAAGGGAGGATCCATTAAAAGGCCATAGCTGGGAGTTTGAAAGGTGTTATTTAGAGTGCTAGTGTGCCTCTGTCTAACCGAGAGGAGCGTGGCTGGAGTTAGCTAGTGCTGCTTTGAGCTTGGAGAGAGCTAATGGCCCATGGCACACAGGATACACTTCTCCTGTGATGGACAAGTGAGCTGTAACGGTAGAGTAAGCTCCAGCAATGCTGCAGCACAGGTCAGAGCTGGAAAGTGTACATAAAGGGCTCTCCCTGTAGAACAGGTCAGGTCATGCTGCTGATCAAATACGTCCTGCAAAGGTGTCATAACACTCTCCAGTCTGGGCAGCTGGGAAGTAGGAGAGCAGGGTTTTGCGAGGCTGGGTTAAGGTGAGTTTATTCCCTTTTCATTCCTTCAAATTTGTCCCTGTTGAGTTAAGATGTGATGAACCTACTTTTTACTGTAGGCAAAGGGCTGACTCTCCTGCTGATGAAGTGACTCTTGTATCTTTGCTGACTTCTATTCCATGCTATTCACTGCAGACTTCATGAATTTTCTCTATGGGCAGACAAGAAAATTTTTTGTAGCAGGGGGCTCTGTCAACTTTTCAGCTGCCAAGATCCCTCTTTTCCTGAGTGTCTCAGGGTTGCCTGGGTGATGCTAGAGGTGTTCAGGACAGTAACATCTCTGATACAGGATCCACGGTGCATCCAGCTGCAAGATGGACAAAAGGATGCATCGTCAGTGGAATCAAGTACAAAAGGCCTTTTAGCCTTTATGGTACTATAGGAGTAATATTGGCATCCAAACTTATCCCCGTGTTCTTTGAAACTAAAGTAGGATGCTGGCATTGGAATTGCTCTTTGTCAAGTGTCCCACACCTGCAGAAAGCATGGAGAGGAGAGAGGGTACAGTGGTCAGGACAGAGTTTGGGGAGCAGGGATCACAGCTGGGTAAGGTATTCAGGTGTTGAAGGAGGAGGCAGAAATCTGAACTTTCACTGACTGCACATGGCCTTGTTCTCACCCTCTGCATGCTGTGGGGCTGTTCACCAGCTCTTGCAATGCTTTATTGGGTGGAGAAGCTACCTGGGACAGGGGCTCCTGCCTGCACCTTGCAGCACCCACCTGCTTGCCTCCTGCACAGGTGGGATAAGAGCAGGCTCAGGAGAATGTATTTCTTCATATCTGAGAAGCAGTGAATGGTATCGCAGACAAGACAGGCAATTAAGAGTGGGTGGGGGGAAAAACCCCCTACATTATTCTTTGTTTTTTAACAATTGATATTTACAATGAAGTCCAACTCTTCCCTCCAAACAAATGTTTTTACATGAGATGGCTTTACCAAGAAAGGATAGTAAAAAACATCAGCAGTAAAATAATATTTATAGAGCTATGTACTTGTGAGAGTGACCGTTGTTTTCCAGGTAAATAGTTGCCAGATTATTCAAAATGCTGTGTATGTCTGTCAAAATCCTTCTGTCATGTGGAATATTTCCCACACAGTTTCATAGAGAGCCTCTTTTTAACTGCTGGTGGTAATCCTGTAATGCTATGTTGGGTTTTTAATAGCTTGCAAAGGTCCCTGATTGATTTTTCACACATTTATTTCCACAGCAATAAGGTTTTACATACTGAGATGTGGGAAGGAAAGAAAAAAAAAACAAATCACAGGATATTGAATGTGTTTCAAAACCTGTGTCTAAATGCCTGTCCTTAAAAGGCTTTCAACCTGGGGGTGGTTAAACTAATTATATTAGCAGTACTTGAGGAGAGCTGGAAAGTTTGTACTTTCTCAAGTAAGGGATCACTTCTTTTCCTCAAAGATGAAGTTATTTGCACAAAACCCCTGAAAATCCCCTGCTAAGCTCCCTGCTGACTCCTGCAATACGGGTGTTTCTCCTGGTGCTGTTTAACAGCTGCAAGAGCTGCAGGTCCTGATGTCCGTGGTGGGGCTGTGGTGGCCAGGACCCTGCTCAGCACCATGCCCATGTCACACACAAGGCAGCGTGGCCCCATAGCAGAGCTTGGCCATGCCTTGCTTTGGCATTGGCTCCAACACCATTTGCTGTAGCACTCCTCCTCTTGTCATCTCATGGTACTTCTGTGCACTAGAAGAGTAGCACAGAGATATGTGGATAATTGGAGGTGTGGGAGAAAGGATCTGAAAACTGGGGTTTCAGTCTTAGTGCTCCTGCTGTGCAACCTTGGCCAACTCCAGCAGTGCTGGTCTTCACTGCCCACTGGGACTGGAAGCCCTCCTGGCAGCCCTCCCTGCCTGGCTGCTGGCCTCCAGGTGCTGTGTTGTATAACAGAATAGAAAAGAACACCTGATGTGACATGAGTGACAATTATGACCCAGAACCTGCCCTAGGAATTGTCCTTACAAGTTAAACTTCAAATACCCGCAAAGCCTTGATGAAGTTTAATGGGCCGTAGGCAGTTTTGTCATTTACATAGCAAACATCATTATTGGGGATATTTCCTTCCATATCTCATAGCAGCTTGTCTAAAGGCTGGAGTCCAGCCTTGCTCTTTCAGGGCTTTGAGTAAACAAACAAGCATGCATCCTACTAAGGAAAAAAAAAAAGACTGGCAATTAAAAAAGACATCTTGCATTGTGCAAACAGGAAGGATTGTAAAACACACTTTGCAGGGAGTCAGTGGAAATGCATTCAGTCTAGTTTATAATCACAGCACAATGAAATACCCTGAACAGAAATAGCAAGAAATCAATTTTCTTTAGAAAAAGTAAAGTAAGAAACATTAAATGATCATTTGACTAGATAACTGCAGTTTACTCAGTGGTATAACTGTCAGCTTGCCTGTGCACAATAATGGAATTAAGGCAGAGGGGGTATGGTTTAGATGTCTCCTTCTTTACAGTGACAATAACTCCCTTGTTTTCTCTAGTGAGTAGATGTTTATATTCTAATTTTGTCTCTGTAGGCTACATAGAGCCTTAAACTTGCAAAAGGGATTTGCGAGCAGCTTGCTTGTCAAGAACAAATACTAGTCAAAAGAAATGCCTGACTTACTGACCTTGAGTTCACTGAACCTTCATCTTGATGCTTCCGCACCACTAACGAATCAGCTTCTCCAAAAATTAAAGTTCCCAGATTAGAATAGAAGCTTCAACAAAGGACCTGTGTGGCTTTACAAACACCCATCAATTAGAGGATTTTAAAAGAGCTTTGTTAGAACAGTGGGATTATGAAAAGCAAATGTTTGAGAGGTAAGAAACCAATTGAGGTCAAAGTTGATGAAAACCAGACTTCAGAAAATATGGAATTTCTTATTTGCATTTTGGCTAAAAATCTTCACTCTTTACCTTACCTGTTACATTATTCACTTGGAGATCTAGTGATAGTATCTGGCTGCCCAGTCATCTTGTGAAGATGATGATATGCTGTGGAAAGAGATGATTTTCACAAAGATCTTAGTTTTGGTGTGTGCCCAGTATTTATTCTGTGATATCTGATTCAGATTGGTTTGTTGAAACTTGCAAGTTGATACAAGCTTTTAAGGAAGCTTACAGGAATATTTAAAATTCATACTGTTTTAATAACTGCATAGCCATGACATTTATTTTGAACTCGAAGAAACAGCTTTCCAAAAATCATCCCAAAGATTTCCTCACAGTGTTGGGGCTGAATGAACCTTTAATAGTTTTAACTTGGATCTCAAACTTTTTGAGGCTTCAGAACAGCACCTCTTTCCAAGCCACAAATATGAGACTTAATGTTAAGATTAAATTTATGGCAGATTAGCAATTCCTACAGACCTGTGCAAAGGGAATGCATTCTTCCACTGCAGAACAGGACATCTGTGTACATGGCTGTCACATGGATGTGTTAAATATTGCTGTTGTGTATACATGTCTGCAAAATTAGATAGAATTTTATTTAAAAGTGTATACATAATAAAATTGCATATGCTTTTCATATATTCAGAAACATCTTCTGGGTGGATGGTAGTTACTTCTTTTAAACCAGTTTATACATTGTTTCAAGGTTATGACTCCTATATATTTTACCTGTTTAATTACAAAGATATTTGTATTATGAGAAAACTTGGAAAACTGAGAAAACTTGTTTTGCTTACCCCATAATCTGCCAAGTTTGCTTTGATGATAGTATGTCATAACTCCTCCTGGGTGCCAGTCAAAACAAAGACTTTGCCCTGTACACAACCAGTTCTTGTTTGGATGGTTTTGGTATTTTGAAACATGGAGTAATATCCAAGACAGATTATTTCCCTTCCTGTAGCTGAATAAGGATAAGGCTGAAAGTGTGAAGAATCTTTAAAATAACAGAGGATTTGATCCCCTAACACAGTGCCCCTGGGCTGTATTGTGGACAGTTTAAAAGCAGAAGTAGGAGAAAACAAAATTTGAAACCTTTCAAACTGTCTTTTGCTGAAAGAGGATTCTTCAAATGTTTAGCAATGAAACTTGATGGAAAAATACTTTTAATGTTTTGAATCTTCTAGAGTTAGATTATATTTTAGATGCATACTTATTTTAATATTTTTTTCTACTTTCTCACCCCATTTACTTTAATTAATAGGGTACTTTATTTTGGTCAGCTATCAGGTGTTTGTTGTAATGATACTGTTGAATTGTCACCTAAACACAGTTATTGCACTTATGTGGACTCACTGATATTTTTCCCAGCTTAAATTTTTCTTTTGGAGCTTGAATGAATGGACAAAATAAAGTATTCTGTGAAATTTTATATCACCAGAAATTACAGTCAATATTGTGAAATACTACACCATTTACCTGGCTTGTTCATGTCTCTGAGGCAGCTGACTTTTGCCTCTCTTCATATTTCTGCTGCAGAATCAGTCAGTTGAGCCTGAGGTTGTTTAAAGACAAGCTCAAGGTTTCTCATTTGGAATATCAGAGGGGAGGGGAAAAAATGTGTGGAGCTGCAAACTTGGAGACCAGCCATTTGCTGCTTGTCTGTGTAACCCAACGACTGCAGTCCCGGGTCAGTACACTGGTTCCAAGGGTGATAGGAGTGGGTTATAGAAGAGGAAGCAGATCAAGGTCTTTACGCAACAGTCTTCTCTGTTGCTTTATTGCAGCCTTCCTCAGACAGAAGTTGAAGGTTATATGCCATGCCTTGAAAGCCAGTTACTTCATTTGTCCTTTCTTGTCTGTAAAATGGGAACAACTTTCATTTTCTGAATTGGCTTGAGATCTGTGGGTAAAAAAGCTTCAGAGTATAATGATTAGCTATCCTTTTAGTAAGCCTGTTTTAGATACTACTGAATCAAAACCATCCAGTCTCTTGCTTACTCTTGAGTTCAGAAACTGCTGAGGATTTCATTTTTAGGCTGAGATAGTTTTGCAGATATCTAGTAATCTGAACTAAGTTTATCAACTGTCTCAAGTAGAAGATGAGGAATAGCGAATAGCCTCAGATGAGGCACACAATGAAGTTTCCAGTGATATTCCTGAGGTGCTTTGGGAGAGTTAATCATACCCCTGCAGCACCATTTGCTATCAAACCACTGTTTGCCAGGCATTAATGAAGGGACTGCACCCACTCTGGAAGTGGTAAACTGGGGAGAGCAGCAGCAGGCACAGTGCCTTCCTGGTGACCATCCGACCACTGCTGTACCCAGAGCTGTGCAGGTTGCTTTGTAATGCAGATTGCTCTAGCTGGAGGTTAAAAGGGTATCAAAAGCAACAAGAGTGCAAGCTTATTTAATAATGCAAGTGGAGGGCAAATCCCAGGAGCTGTTAAAAATACCAGCACAGAAGCTTTTTTGTTGACCATTTTCCTTTGGGACCCTTCTCAGCCTCAGATTTTTTTCTTTCCTAGAGCTGTAGATTGGATTTCCAGTGGGCAACAGCCCCACTTTAAAGAGAGCCCAGAGTCCAGGAGGATGACAGTGGGCACATGGAGAAACCAGCTGCAGTCAGGCTGCCCGTGGTACCCAGGTGCTGCAGAGGCAGTCTGGCTGTTCAGTTTGCAACCAGGCAGGGGTGAAAAAAGGTCAAGAAGAATCTCGCTGTTCCCAGTGTCTGTCAGTAAGTAATCATGAAGATAAAAATCGCACCACTCCCTCAGCTCAACAAAAAATGTCTTTCTCTATCTATATATCCATATAACATTACAATACAAGCCTCAGGGCATCTCTTGTCCTTATCTAAACAAAAGTCTTCTCTGAAAACCTTAGTCATGCAAGTTATGGCATGAAATCACCCTTTCAGCAGAAAAATGGTAATTTTGCATCTGGAGTCAAAGGAGGACTGGCTTGGTGTACAAAGCTATTATGTTTCTCAGATCCAATCACCCTTAGTAATTTGGGAGCAACTCACAGATCAGTCTATAAGGGGTTTTTTCAGTGCAGGTATGTATCCCACTGAAGCTGTACTTGGATTTTTCTTTAGGTCCTGCTGGCATATAAGTTCTATGTAGTGTTATCCACCTTCTCCATGGAAGGCATAAGAAAAAAAGATGGACAAAAGAAATCAAATGGGAATGACCTGCAAATAAATGCAAGCCTGCAACACTGGATCATTGTACTGTGAATTAAAGTGGGAAGGAGTATGCTGGGGAAAAGCAGGAGCATAGGGCAGTGTGCTGTTGGTGTGGTTTTTATGAAAGCACTTCCAGTTGTTGTGGTGTGTAATTTAAAAATGAAAAAACTATTGCTTGTGATTATTAGTTGCCACCTTTTTGTTTTCCTCATTTGGTGCACAGGAACAGATGTATCTTGCCTCTGTGGTGTGTTTGACTTTTCTACTCCGTGATCCCAGTTGTCTGTGAGCCAATACACAATGTTTTTACAAACCAAGGGGAGGAGGAGGAGGAGGGAGCTATGTCCCTTCTTTGGGCAGTGTCTGCACAGTCCTAGGTGGGCTGTGGAGGATGCAGGTAGGGAAGCAGGTACAGCTCTCTCCTGGGAAACAAATCTCTGTACCAGAATTCTTTTCTAGAAAGAGAAACTTCCGTGGGTTCCTCAGGTTGTCCAGCATTAACTTGCATGGTTCACATTGAAAGGGCATTGAAACAGTTCTTAAAAATAATTACATATAATGATCCTTTTCTCTCTCTTCATGCTTTAAAAATAATTTTTGTCCTTATTAGTTCAGGCACAATGTGGAACTGAGCTGAGTCTTCCTTTAAATAATCCTGCTCTCAGCTGCCTGCCTTGTTCACCTCAATCTCTGTATGAGCAGCAGTTTAAAGCTTGATTTCCCCTTCCTGCTATAATTCAAATGAAGTTTTGAGTAGCCCTCTCCCCATGTAGGTGGTGGGATGCTGGCAGAGGTGGCCAGGCTCCATCCCAGGGGTGGCCCTTCTCCAAGGTGGCCGGCTGTGGGAAGGGGACTGTGCCCAGGGCTTGTGCCCGGGGAGGAGGAATCTCTTCCAGCTGCCTGGAAAAGAGAAGGAAAACAGTGTGTGACCTACAGGGTGGCTGTTGTTTGTAATGGCTTTTTTTACTTTTTCTTCCTGATACTTCTTCAGCGTGCATATACTCTGTGGGAGAGATCCTATACTATTGCCTCCCTCCCTGTCATAGACAGATAAGTCAGTCTTGATTTCTTTCCTTAATTAGTGTCTCAATGCAAAAGTTCAAGATGATCTTTAAAATACTGCAGATTATTAGGAACTGCAAACTCTGCTTGCAATGCTACTTCTTGGCCTTACTTCTACCTTGCTTTTTTCCTTCTTGGAGAGGTGGAAAGCAAGCTTTTATAGTTTTCCTCTTCTTTTAGATTATAAAGAATATCTTCTTGTTTCTGCTCTACCTCTACTGGTTTATACTCTCTCTCACTGGAGACCTGGTCCCCCACCCCCTCCTACAATCCCCAACTGCATGGGGGTTTTGAAAGTGCTGTTCATGCTTCTCACTTCACTGTTTATGATGCTGGGCAGTGATGCATTCAGATTATCACAGCACGGGTAAAATAATACCCACTTCTTCACTTACATCCTATTACTGCACCCCAGAGAGCCCCATCACTTAGATTACTCAGGGGAAAGTCAATGACATGTGGTCTTTTGATTTAAAATACAAACTGCTGTGTAGAGATTTAAAAGATACACTAATTTATTTTGAAATGGCCTGTAATGTGATGGTACTTTTTTGATTGTTTTATTAGACTGTGATTTTTCCATCTAGCTTCTATTCCCCAAACCTGCCAAATGATCATGATTTACTTTGGACATCTGTTAAATGCTGGGCTGTCTGGGGAACAAAGCAAGGGAGCTGCAGCCCTGATGGGAGTATTGAAGGAGAGCAGTGAAACCGCCTGTGATCTCCCAACAATAGGGTCATTTTTGCCAGGCAGCCTCACTGCAATGCCCCTGACTCACATGGGTTTTGCACCTAAATGTGTGCATCTCAGAACACCTTATGATTAACTGCTGTTATTAAATATTTGTCTTGTTTAAAACCACTTCAAGCCTTTCCCTCTCAGATCTATTGC
Organism: Brachypteracias leptosomus; assembly: GCA_013401335.1. Classification (NCBI taxonomy): domain Eukaryota; kingdom Metazoa; phylum Chordata; class Aves; order Coraciiformes; family Brachypteraciidae; genus Brachypteracias; species Brachypteracias leptosomus. The sequence goes on along the minus strand of VYZX01021029.1, from coordinate 105,235 downwards.
TTTTTCAACTAGAACAAATCTGGAGCATGAGCATTGACAGGATGCTGGGACCTATTTGATTCCCCCACCCACAAACGCTGAGATATTTGTTTTCAGATGTCACTATTAGTGTATTCTCAGTTCTCCTCCCTTCCAACCCAGTTGCAGCCTGTACTAAAAAGGTTTTTTTGATTCTTTCCTAGCAGTCGAAGCAAACCCTGCTGCACTTCTAGCTTCCTCCTGAAGGACAGATTTACTCACTGTGGTTACCCTGTGGTTGCCACATGTTAGTTACATTAAAGGCACTGCTCCCTAATCTAATGAAACAGAAATCCATGAGATGTATAAAAGCGTTCTCCTATTCTTCTATTTTCAAGAACATTTCCTGTTCTTCTCTCCCCCCTCTCACTAATTTAATGAATATGGGTTCAGTCAGTTGGAAGGGAGCTTTCAAACAGTGTGTGTCAGGCAAGGTTGTTAAAATATATCCGCCCTGTTTGGATTTCAGCAGTTGTGATAACTGGGAGCATGGAGGTGATATTCCTGTTTGAAGAAGAATGATAGGTATTTATCTGTGAAGTGTGAGTCAGTATCTAGGGTTCTTAATTGTTTGATGGCATTGCAAAAAGTACACTATGAGTCAATAAAAGTTTTACCTGAGTAAAGATGATTGAAATCTACAAAAAGGTGCTCTGAGAGTGCTGATGTTTAATAACATTACAAACTCAGCCAGAGATACTGAGATTTGTTCTGTTTGTCTATTTGTGTCTGAAGAACAAACTATAACCTGAATAGGGGTTTAGAAAAAAATATTCAAGACAATTTCTAAGTGCATTGAAACATCAATCCTCACAAAGTGTCTAAGAAGCAGCTGATGTTTAGGCACTTCAGCCACAAAACAAGCAGCGCTGTATCTGAGACTTGAATTGGTCTCTGTTCTGCTTTTACATTTTTAAGTTTGGTTGTTGTAATAGGAAATTTAAGAGCACACAGGGCAGGAAAAAAACATTTTTTGCTTATTTTTCAAGTGACTGGATCACTTGTGTAGGAGTGCTGAGATGACTGAGAGCTGGGAAGTGGAGTTGGGAGTGCTGGCTCCCTCCGACCACTCCAACTCTCCGTTGAGTCAGATCATTTGGTATCTGGACTTTGGTATAACGCTTAGTCAGAGATGACAGCAGCAGAACTCCTTCATGACTCATCTACTTAATCCTGCTCCAGACAGAGGGCTCTTCCTTTTGCTTTGTTAGTCAGTCCTGCTGTTAGATGTGTTGTCGGTTGGGTTTTTAAAATCTAAATTAAGTTCTCTTTTTCTGTGCATTCAGTTCTTGTGGTGATGGCAAGGATTTTCTACCTCTCAGGTTAGCCCTGGCTTGTGCCATATTCAAGCAGATAACTTCAGTCCTCGAGGGAAAACTGCCTAGGAGGTTTCCCATGAAGAAGCTGATCTAATCCATTTGAGCTGGTAAAAGACTTCTGTGAGCTTTGAAATGTGCTAGACTGTGCCTTACAAGTAATACGTGTCACTTCTATAGCATGGCAACAATAATTTAAAGTGAGGGTGATATCTAGAGGTCTCTAGGTATGTGACCCAAAAGAAACTCTCCTAGTAGCTGCTAGAAATTTCTATAATGAAACCCCAAACCCTGTGATATATTCCAGGCTTTGCTGCCAACCTGAAACCTGAGTTGGGGTTATGAAGGTCTATGAAACTTTCAGGAGAACCGTGGCCAGTTTTTGGTTTCAGCTAAGTTTTGCAGTGGTGCCATAGGTTCATTTAAATGCTGAATATGTGGAAATGAGCTCCTCTCCTGCCATGTGAATGTTAATTTAGTACACTTTGTTTAGCTGCAATGGCAACACAGTTTTTGGAACTGTTCTGTGTGCATTAGTCATCAATATCTGAGTGATGTTTCTATTGTGCTCATCTCCAGTGGTCCTAAAAAGCGTCAGCAATTCATCTATTCCAGCTGGGACAAGAAAGACTGACAAACTGCGGCACTGCATTGAAAGCAACTAAAAATGGAATCATAGGGCATGTTTATTGTATTTTCATGACTGCAGCAGTTAGAGACTCATTTTCTAGCATACTGCAGCATTTGGGATTGCCACTGTGGGCTGTCCTGTTTCATCCCACAGGATGACTCAGTCGGAAGTCTGCTCTTCTGAAGCCTGTGTGGAGGATCAGCCTCCGAGAGTTGTACTGATGAGGGAGAGGGAGCTGTGTTCGCATTCAGCTCCCCGGCGTGGTGCTAGTCTGCCAACCTGGTGCTAGGATGACAATCCTCAGTAAGGCTGAGGAATTAGCATGTATAGCACTGAATACTTACAGGCCCAGACTAAGAGGATCACATAAGGAAGAAGGATGAACTCACAGTTAAGGTCCTGAGCTAGAACCTCAAGAATCTGGGATTGACTTCTGCTATGAAATCCTTTCCAGACCTTGTGCTGAAGGTGATACTGGAGGCTTAGTTTCCATCTGCAAGGCAGATATATAATTTCTCCATCTGCCTGCTTTGGTTTCTCTCTATAAATGAGGAGGGGTCTTCTATCAATAAAATGAGAGGAGTCTCACAAAGCTGACTTCAGCTGGATAAGACTGGGTTTTGAGATGTCTGTATCTAATAAGCTCTTCCAGAGGCTGAATCAGAGCTGCTCAGTGGCAATTCCTGCTCTGAATTGCCTTGTTTAAAGCTAGTCTTTACAAATCCCCATTTTTCCATCACTTACACAGAATGCCGTGTCCACCAGGGTTCGGAATGCTATTGCAGTTTTGCCATCTGTTTTCAAGACATACCCCTTGGAGAGAGGCAAGGCTCTTCCCCACTGCAACCTGTGCCTGGCCTGGTGCTCCTACACTGGTGCCTGTGCTGCTGATTCTCCTGAGCACCTGCTTGCAGATGAGTTGAATTATCTCTAATTTACCAAGAGGAAAACAAAGAATAAGAAAATTCTGCAGAGCAATGATGCCCTGCATCTCCTCCTGGGCAAAATTGCCCTAGCTGGCTGCTCCATCATCTGCTTATGAGGAGGGGAACTGAGACTGCAAGGTTTTAAGGTCAGCACCATCTATTCAGAGCAAGAATAGAAGGTCTGACCTTTTTCAAATGGTAAGCTTTGTCAGTGCTCCCATTGGGATTTTTCCCCAGGTGACTGTGTAAATGTCACTTGTGGTGAACCAGGGGATTGGAAGCTCTACGAACTTCCCTTTCTCCTTCATGAGGCAGCACTGAGAGCTTCTAATGAGGTTATATGTTTTCCTGAAGTTGAAAACATCAGAGGTGAATAGAAATGTATTTTTCATATTGTGTCTGTTCTGTAAAAACCCTTGCTCTTGAAGGTGTCTGTTTCTTCAGCAATGCAAAAAAAACCCCCCGTATAGCTACAATTAACACTGCAGCAATAACTCAGTGGCATACATTCCTTGTGTTTATTGATTAGTGAACAAGCCCCCCGGGGCTTACATTGCTTCCAACACATTTGGTTCCAGCTGAATACCTGCAGTGTGCATTGATCTAAGCGTGTGATTTCTCCTAAATATCAGCCATCCTGTCCTATTGCATCTCAGTTGTATATGTGCTATTGGAGCTGTGCAAAACTAAGTGGCTGAAAATGAAAAATCACCATGTGAAAAATGAAAGGGCACCTGTTCCAGTCTCTGTTGACATCCATGAGCCCTCTCTGTCACATTGAGGTTACACCTGCATAATTCACTTGCCTTCAATAGAGCGACTTCTGATGTATATTTGCATGTGTGAGAAGAGACTCAAGTCCCTCTGGGGCTATGGCAGCTCAGTGCTTCAAAGAATCAGGTCCCTGCTGCAGAAAAGGACCAGATACCACAGTTCAAAGTGAATGGATGCTCTTTTCTTTACAGCTTTTGTTTTCTTTGTGAGCATGAACTACAGATCATTGCACAGGCATTTCCAGTATAGGTGTGGCTGCAGTAATTACTGCTTATTCTTTTCAAAGAACCTGTGCTTACAAAACAGAGCAGGATATGAAAGCAGAGGAACATGCTGTCTAAAAGGACCCGATGTGGCCAGCTGAAGTGCAAAGGTTGGGATGGGTTGCTTGGCAAGACAAGGGTTTCAATGTCCACTGTGCTTGGTGGGTGACTGGAAGATGTGGGTGCCTGCTCAAAGCACCCTGCTGAGGCTCAGCACTGGCTGAGCAAGTGCTTCACACTGATGCTGAAGGGACAGTGTAGGTGGTGAAGGCAGAGGCAAAGGGAGGATGGATACGAAAGGGAAGGAAGGCTATGGGGAGAGCAGTGCTAGTGCTGTGGGAGTAATGAGCTGGATTTGTTTCAGCTCATCAGCCTCTAATCTATTTTAAAGTTGATATTAACGTATGAAATACTGTGTGGCAAGAAGGATGGAGATACAGACAAGCTTTCAAACTAGTGTTGAGGTGCAGGCTAATTCTGCATTTTTATTCATAGCTGTATCTCAGAAAAAGCACAGGCTGCACGTGGAAGAGTGAGAAGAGGCTGATAAGCAAATCAGGGAGCATTAATACATCAGTAATGGGGAATTTCTTCTTTCAGCTGCATGTTGTCTTGGTCCCAACTAAGCATAAAGATTCTCCACAAACAATGCTCCCTTTGCTTTCATCTGCCATGGCCTCACCCAAAACTAACAAGGTTTAGCAAGGAAGGGTCATGTTGTGGGGTCTCTGGCTGTGCTGTTCCAGGCATGAAGTGGACCAGTCCTCCTAACTGCAGAGCTGCTCTGTCAGGGCTCCAGTACCTGAGCTCCCCTTGCTGTAGCCCAAAAAGGGTAAGATATTGACCTCTTAATTTCTCTCCAAACCCTACTTTTCTATAATTTGGTGTCCCACTCCCTTTGCTTTTGGGGAGATGGTATCACCATGACTGTTTTCTGCAAAGAGCTGAAGAAATATATTACTTTTTGTGAAACGCAGCTCATGCTAATTTTTAATGAAGGCTGCAGCAGCAGTAGTGAAGAAAGCTGTGGCAGGACTGCAGATGGGGGGGTCTGAGATGTAACTCTTGTTGAAAGACAGGGCTGGGATTTTGGTGGCAGGAGGCTTGGATGCAGAAAGCAAAGGGGGCTTCACCCTGAGCTTGCTCAGCCCTGCTCACCCAGAGCAATCACAGCTGTTGCTTTGGACTGGGGAATAAGAAGCAGTCTCCAAGGTTCATTAGGCCCTTGCCTATTAAGGGCTTTAAAAACTAGGGTCAGGACCTTGAAAGAGATCTGCAGGCTGGGAGGCAGCAGAGTATGTGCTATCTGTGCAGGGAGGGGAGCAGATTTGGTTCAGTTCCAAGTGGATGGGTGCCTGTGGTACAAAACACCTGGAATTAATTGAAAACACTGGTGGCCATTTTCAGCAGAGAGGCAGAAGCAGGCTGGGAGACTGGGAACACGCTGCCCTTATCCCCCAGTTACATTGGTGGAAGCATGTGTGGGAGGTTTATGCTGACACTTCCCACACTATATGTGCCTTGTGAACTTTCATTTCCAGGGCTGTCAAGGCAAAGTCTTTTGTCGCAATTACAGACATATTTTATTTTCTTGTGAGAGAGTTGCATGCACTTATTTTCACTCTAACCATACTGTCCCAACAAGAAGGCAGAGAAATCCTGCTTAGAATGACAACAGCTTCTTACTTTCAAATGTTGCTTCTCTGCTCTTGCATTTCTCTCTCTCTTTCCATAGACCATGTGAATGAGTAATTGTGTGGGATAGACTCTACTCTTCAAACTCATGGAGGCGAAGCCCACCAGAAAACTGTCTCAAGTTTGGCCAGGATTTCCAGGTGAATTCCAAATGTCGTTAGAAAGATTTATCGGTTTGTAGCCGATGATCAGCATCCTTTGTTTCCTTTCTATTCTTGGTTTATGAATATAAAAGAATATCTAGTGGAAAGAATACTTGTTCACAGCTGGTCACTTGTGGTGGTCCCTTAAGGCTCCATGCCCTTTGCAGATGAGGCCATTGATATTTTAGCGTATGGAAGAAAGTTAGGATGCTCTAAGAATTTATAAATGTAATCATGGGGAATTATCCAGATGCCTTGTACTTCATTTGAGAAGTACAACTAAATACAAATAATAATTCCAGCATTGATTTTTGTTGGCCTTAGAATCTTGGAGGAGATGAGGGACTTCCTGGTCCAGGAGAAATTCCTTGTCTGGGAAGCAGGTGGGACTATGGCTGTAGTCTGAGGAGTGTAAGGTGGAGAAAGGACACTTCAGTCAATGTGTAAGAAGAGTTGATTGCAACTTGTGTTAGAGGAGTAAATAAAAGAATGATGACTGACCTGTGCTGAGATGAAACTCCTGTTGCATCGTGTGCCTTGTTGAGGGCAAGTGATGTGGCAAATCAGGGTCTATCGTGCCAGCGGTGGAAGAAGGAAGCCTCTTGGTTCCAGCTCTGCCAAGGGCTGTTGATGGGCATGGACAGTTTATTCTGCTCTAGATTTTTAGATTTTTGGCTTACTCTGTCTTCCCAGCATCTCCTCTTGTTTTTTTGTCAGACCATGTTGTTTCCACAGGAGAAATTTGACCTTTTTTCTGTGGAGCTTGGCCTTTCCTCTGTGCCCTCCACCTTTGGCAGTGGTTGCAGAACACCCCTGGTATCACTCGACATTCTGACCAGGATGGAGAGATCTCTTGCCCCCAGGTGCAGTCAGTTTTCCTGGTGCTCATGCTCCTATTTCAGGTTTTTCAGTGCAGGTTTTTCCATGTGCAGTATGATGGTGTCTGGATGAAATCTGGGACTGCAGCTCATACATACACAGATATAGCTGCTGGACCAGTAATTCTTCTGTCTCCTTTTCAGCTTATAAGACATAGATCTAAATTGAATCTCAGAAAAATGAGGTTCCAGGTCCAAGAGGTAGGCTAATGATCTGGAATTGGTTTTTCTCCTGTTTTGTGTTTTTCCACCTACGTGTGGTAGTTTTCTCGTCACTGCAGAGGAGGTAGGGGCTATGTTCTTCAAGGGGAAATTCCAGTTTGGGGTAATGCAAATGAAAACACCATGTGTGTCCTTTTTCATTCAAATTACATACAAAAAATTGGTGATACGAGACATGAGCAAAGGCAGAACAGAGCCTAGAGTCTTTAATCTTTAAAATCTATTTTACATGATTAAAAGGATCCTGCCTGGAGAAAAGCAAGACTGGCTATTTATATCTCCATTCTTCTCCCCCCTACTCCCCCTTTTTTTTTCCCAGAAAATACTGCACAGTCTTTCACATCTGAAAGACCACGGCTGGCTGCCATTAATTTTAATGCTAAATCCTCATCAGCATTTCAAAACATTATGAAAATGTCTAAGAAACTGTCTTCTAGTAGCTTGAAAATATTGCAAGCAGCAACCTAAATAATACTGTAAGTGCCCTGGTAAGTACAAGAGCACATGCTGGAAAGGAAAAGAGAAAAATAAAAGGCTTCAGACCACCAAGCAAATGTCAGTTCTACAAAGCAGGCATAAATGGATTGCAGGATTTCATGGATGCTGAGAGTTTGAATTACTGAGCTACACCTCACTTACAAAAAATGTGTTTTTCTTTTTTAGAGAACGCATCAAATATTGAATGCTACTGTTTGCAGTCTCCTCTGTGGATAAGTACATAAATAACCTTACATGGAGGATTCAGTTTAGGCCAACAAATGCAATTAAAGGAATGAAATATGGCCAGGACCCCAATATTAGTGCTTTTTACACTGTGTTGAAGATGATGGATACCAATTAAATTGAAATCAGTGGTCATAGGTTAAACAAATGATGACTCTGATCAATGTGCTTCTCCTTCAGCAAGGCATTAAACCCATCCTAAACATTTAAGTCCTGCTTAAAATTAGGCATGTGCTTAAGCAGTTTCCTGCCTAGGGAAGGGCTGGACCATGCATTTTCAGGTTTATCTTTTTAATTGGGAATATCAATGCTTACCTGGTTCTCTATGGGTAGGTTTCATCACTGTGTGATGTGAGTGCCACATTTCACTGGGGTTTCAGGACACGCTATTGCTGTCTCATGCTCGCTTGTATTTATAGCGTTCCAGCAGGCTTGGGGAACTATATAAGGTTTCAAAAGCTCATGCTATTTCTGCTTTCATTGATGATGCTTTCACTGAAGCTCTACCCTGTACTGGGTTGACAGCAGAGGGCTGATGAGTGGTCCTTCTTTGGTAGTAGGGATGTTGCCAACTGGGGATGATTATTCATATCATTAGTTTAGCAATAGTGATTTTCTTTTTTTCCCTCTTGTGAATATTTTAAAATATTGCCAAGTCTTTCTGCTTTTGTAATGATTAAAGTGATTTTTTTTTATCCTTCTATTTTAAAAAGAGAACTGCAAACTTGTAGCCCCATTTTAATAAAAATAATAGAAAAGACGTGATTTTTCAAGGGGGGAAAAAAAACTTACTGGTTTTCGCGGTTCCTATAGGAACTGGGACAAGAACTCTCTCCAAGCAGATGGAATCAAAAATGTCAGCTTTGCTTGGAAATCCTAGGGCTTGGGGGAAAACAGAGTCAAAAATGAAGGCAGAGATGGGAAACTTCCATCAGTCGTCGTGCTGCTTTTTCTCTTTGATTAAACATCAGGTTTAAGTATCATCAACAATGTGAATTCTGAAGAATACAAGAGAATGCACTTCAGGTTAGAAAGCTTGTCTTTTATTCAGGTATTAAAAAAAAAAAAGCCACTAGACTATTCTTGAAATAAATCACTGAGAGGGTTAGACAGAGGCTGGAGGTGCACACTACATTTTTCATTGCCAGCTCCTTGTAGCCAAGGTACATTGTCAAGACTAACCTTGGAAAAGCACTTCTCTCTTCTCCCTGCGTAGCTCTCCATGGTGGCATCATTAATGTTGATGGCTATAATTGACCACAAAGAGCAGACCTTTAGTCCCCACCTGATCTTTCCGAGTGTTTATACACTGCTAGCCTGACCACACAGCAGACTAATGAGCATTACTCTTGACAAATATTGTCATGCCTAAACAGGAGATAGTGATTCTGCTAAGACAAGCAGCAAGCCCGGGGGCATGTCATGCTCAAATAGGAAAGTTAAGAATTAATATTAATTCTCTTCCACTTGCTAGGGCCCTGATCCAGATCCCTAATGTCAGTTAAGCCTTTCCACTGCGAGCTTTGCATCTCTCCTGTGAAGTAGCCCTTTAAAATACAATACAACCGAGCAGCATAATAAATTTGACAATAATAACAGATGGTGCAAACTGCTTTTTTTAACTAGGATCAGAACTGTTCCACTAGTTGGATGAGGTACTGATTTGAGGTGAAAAAGCCCAGGTCCTAATTGCTTCTCGATGTAAATATCTGGAGTCTTGATCCATGTTGGATAGCACTCCAAATTTCATGTGCCAGAGCAAAACATTGTGAGCAACTTAAGAGAAATGTGAACCTGTGATTTTACTTGCATTGAGCCTGTTACGGAAAACTCTGCATGGCTGCTGTACACAGTCTGCATGCAGAGCTTTGGAGAAACTCCTCTCTGCCCCTCAGCAAACCTGCTCTTAAAGCTCAGGTAGCACTTGTCTTGCTGAATTGCCTTCTCCCTTCTATGTATGTGCTTTTTTCTTGATTATAAACAGCATCAAAATTTTTAATGACTTCTTGAGGCTCTCTTTCTAGACACTAAAATTTATTTTTAATTTATATAATTTTAAATAGAGTAATTCTTGTGAAATGGATGGGATTACAAAATATGCTTGTCTAAATATCTATTTGGTCTGTTTATCTGGTGTCTAGATCTCACTGTAGATTGTTTTGTCATAACTTGTCATGGTTTACTCACCTGCTGTCTCCTTTTAGGTTTTTTTCTGAAAGAATCCATGGTGTCAGGTAGAGTCAGATATACCTGAAGTTTTGGGCTGAGTTAAATAACTTTGTAATACGTTAGAAGAATGGGATGCTAAGTAGAAGGGTTAACCAGGTTTCCAGTCTGCTGCTGAGAGCTGGATCTACCATGCTGGTTCTTGCTTTTTGTTTTTCAAACCTGCTTGTGTTCAGAAAGCTTCTTGGCTAACTTTGAACAGCTGAGTCAGCTGGACATTCTGGGATGCTCTCCTGGTCCTCTCTCCTCTCCCTGTCCCCAGGCTGGTGTGTGTTTGCATCCAAGACCAGCATTGCCTGAGTGTAGTATCTTGAGTATCTATACAGATCTCAATTTTGTTTTTTATCACCTCTCTTTCAGGTCTAAGTGCACCACTGCAACTTCATGCTCTTGACCTGCTGGCTGCAGGTGGAGTTCAGATGCTTGCTCCAGACTTTAGCCACTGGCTATCTGCAAGTGCTGCCTTTGTGGGTTGCCTTCAGGCAAGGACCAGAGCAGCGTTTCCAGCTGGGGAGGGCAGCTCTGCACTGACTTGCTGTTTGCTGGAGACTTGCACTTTATCAATGTGATCTTGTAAGACAAAGCATTGGTGATCATTCTTGTCACCACATATTCATCGAGGTCAGCAGAATGCAGCCACCTTCACTGAAATGGGAAAGGGTGAATGTGCTACTAGACTGCTACAAAGTCCTGTGGAAGATTGTCCTCTTGACACAAGATGATTTACTGGGGTGTACATATCCAGGGCCAAGTCAAACTGAGCCAACTGATGCAAGTGGACCTCAGTTTAAGTGAGACCTAAATGCAGCCCAGAGTACTTTGCCCTGGCTGCAAGCAGTGCTACAGCTGCTGGTGCAGAACTGCTGGGAAGCAGCATTTGAAGGCACAGTCTCAAGACCCAGTGAGCATCCAGGCTCACCAGTGCCTTGTTGGGCATGCAGTGATTCTGTGGCATCTGTCTCAAGCATCCTCCACGTGCTCAGTCAATCTCCTCTGGGACAGTTGTGAACCTTTCCATCAGGATCTGTTAATTCAGTGTTCAGAATCTTTTTGACTAAAGAAAAAAAATAGTTTATAATCTGAAAAAGTGAGGACTCCTTGCAGTGCAGCAGGTGCAGGGAACTCTTTCCACCAGCCTTGCTTACTTCCCTGGGGGAAGGACATGCTCAATGCACCCATCACAGCCCACACATCCTTGGGACATGTGGCCAAGCCCTCAAACCACACTCAGGGGCAAGCACTGTGCAGTAATTGAGCTGTGCATCCTCTTAGGGGTGTCTTGATCCATGATGTTTGCTGTCAGCAAGATCCCAGCGGGAACCGCTGCAGACATGTCAATGTTCTGCTTCCTCTGCAGAGAGGCTCTGAGCTGCCAGGGCAGTGTTTTATCTCAATATCACCTAGCTGCTTTCACCTGTGTGCTATTAAACTTTAATATATCAGAGGGGAAAACTCATCCAGGAGAGTATATTAGGAATACCTAAATGAAGTAGCTGTTATCCTCAGCAAAATATTATTGTTATTAAATACTCCCACCAGATACTTGGACAGCTTGCATTGCAACTGCAAAGCTAACATTTCATTATAGGAAGGTATATATTCATAATAGATTGCAATTTACCAAAATACACAGAGGGCCCCAGATTTGTCAGTGTGCATTTGCTCTACAAGAAATGCATCTCACTAAAAACCAGATGTCAAAATTAACAGTAGAGCTTTTGCAGTGCAGGGGAGAAGCTGACATTTCCAAACTGGCAGTCCAGCTGTGTTAACGGCGTCAGGGAGTCTTTGTGGTATTAAGTACAATTTTTAGCAGTAGAACTGCATTAGGAGTTTATTTAAATGATAAGTGGTGGGAAATAACTATACTATGTTGGTGGCAACAATTGCAATCAGGTGAGATCCTGGATCACCGCCTCTTCCCCATGTTTTCTTTCTTTCCATTCATTTGCTGTGTTCCTGTATAGCAAAATTTCAAGCAGTTGTAAGAATTACTTCAGTTCTGAGGAAATTGCTGGGGATAGTTGTCAGGGTCAAGTTTTGGAGAGAGATGAGGGAGACAGTCTTTTGAAAGCTCTTGTAAATGTCTGAGTAACTGTTCTGAAATGTAAATTATCGATTCATACCCTCCTGTTTTCTAATGTGCTTTATCTTCCTGGTAATTTAACCTAGTTTTTCAGGGTATTTTTGTCCATAGATTTCCAGAACCTGTATTACCCATGTATTTTATCTCATTCCTTTCTCATGTTCTTAGATGTTAGGTAGTGATTCAGGGCACTGATTAGCTTGACTAATTTGTTGGCATAGCTTTTTGTCAGGGGAAAAAGGATGCAGGTTTTAAAGTGAAGATAATTAACCATTGGAACAAGACAAGCACTGGTGGATTCTCCAGTATTAACAATAGTAATGTCAGGAGGTATGTTTTCCTGAAGATGTCTGGTTTTCCACTAGCATTAGTTTTTTGGAAGCCCTATGGCCTGTACTACAGGGAAGATGAACGATCCTTGTGGGCCATAATGTCTTGGAAGTCCCCAAACCTAGTGCTTGGGTGCTGTGTTGAGCTCTGTTCCTGCTTGCAGAAAAGGGTGGGAGGAAGGTTTTGGTTTCATGGAAAAGGTCCATGCCTTGAGGAGGGTGTACTACAGAGCTGGTGATCTGTATCTCTGGTCCCATCAGATTAAGGGCAATGAGTTTCTTGCAAAGTGGTGGGTCATCTTGGCTTCTGGAAGGCTCCTGGGGTCTCTAATCACTGATTAAAATGTGAATTGCAATCTCACAGGGCCTCTGAATATCCTCACTGGAGCAGATGCTGCATCAGAGGGCACTGCTATGGAATTAGCCTGCTCCCTGGGGAGGGGGAAGGTGCTCTGGGGACCCTCTCTGGGGATGCTGCTGTCTGCAGGGGTGCAGCCTCCCAGAAGAGCATCCCCTCCCTGCTGGGCTGAGAGGCAAGACAGGACTGGCACCCAGGAAAAAAATGAGGATGCAGACATGGGACAGATGCTCTCAGGGGACCCTGTGGGAGTCAATATCCCGCTGGTAATAGGACATAGTGTATTTGTGAGTGCCATCCTGGTCCTGGCCACTTGCATTCAAGCAGCCCCAGAGAAGTAGCCTTGCTGGTGTGGCCTTGTCAGGTGGGGAAGCAACATCCCCTTTTATAGGCAGAAGGAAGTGCTGACTTACCTGTGGACAAGGGAGAAACTGCATTTCAAGGCAAAGTCATATTTCCTCTTTAAAATCCAGATAGGCAGAGATTGCTGTTGACCCCAGCAGCATTATGTGACCTTATCTACCACATGGATGTTTTCCTAAGGTTTTCTATTAAAGAAGCAGGTTTGTGGCTCAAAGGGTAAGCGTGAGGGTGATGTGAGGTTTGAGCACACCCACGCTGAGCAGAATCCTAGAATGGTTTGGGTCAGAAGGGACCTTCCAATCTCCAGCAGAGGTGGCGGGTAGGGCAGGTACAAGGTGCTTGGTGTGTGGCTGGCTGGGAGAAATAAAGGGAGGAACGTCTAGAGGAAAACAGCTCCTGAAAGCCAGCACAGAGCTGCTCAGCCCTCTTCAGTAAATCACTTGAGCATCATCTCAAGCATCTATTGCATTGTTTTGCTGAATGGGGCTCTAGCAGAGGAAGGAGTCCTTAGGCAAATCACAGTATATAATACCTGTGCTGTGAATGTAACTGAGGCCACGGTGCTGTCCCACAACACAGCAATAAATCAGCTCCTGAATTAGAGAGGATCTCTGCTGTATTTCAGATGTGACTGAGCTACATGTACAAAATGTCCTTTGAAATAGCAGCTGTGTCTGTGTTATCTTCCTCTGAGAGATAAGCAATTATGAGAATGTTATAATGATTTCTTTGAAAAAAAAAAAAAAATCAGGTCTAAACAGCAATTGCTTTTTAGTGCAGGAGATATTTAAACATCAGTACCTTGAATTGATTAAAAAGAGCCGTACTGATAATGCAATTTTGTAGCTTGTGATTTGCACTGAATGGTGCAATGAATCATGATGAAAGGCTGGAGGGGAGATTTCTGGTGGGACCTTCTGCTGTGTTGGTGTCCCTGAGATGGTGTGTTCATTTCACAAAAATCTGCTCTTATAGAAAACTTCTCATTGTTGGGGAATGAATGCTAGTGTGGTTTTAGTGGCATGTCTTTGTTCATTAATGGTGGACATGGGAATACCTTGCTTTGCTGAAGGAATTCTTAGGGTTGTGTTTGTGAGGGATACTCTGTGTTTCTCTGCATACTGAGGTCTTCTGTACTTCAAAGTATTTTGAATATCATACTAGTATAAAATTTCCACTTCTCCTGACTTTATTGACAATAAAAATATTATTTTTCAGATTTTTCCAAGTGCAAAATAGATTTCTTCCACTTGGATATCTACCTGCTAGAAAAAATGAACAGGTAGTATCAGTGAATTCTTGGATCATAGAAGAATTTGTATCTTCACCTCAAATCACCGGGCAATTTTTTTTATTCAAGCCCTCTTGCGATTTGTTCCCTTGCAACATGTAACTCTGGTGCTGCTTTACGAGTAAGATCAGCTGAGAGATGTGTACGGGTGGAGTGTGTTTGTGGATCTAATGGGCAGTGTCAGGATGGATGTTGCTGGGAGCAGATGGAGCAGTTACCAAGCCGAGCTGGACTCGTTCACTCTGCTCTTTGAATTCCTTTTTGCACTGTGTGGAGAGGAAAAAAAAAAGCAACACAACAAACAAACAATAGTCAAACCAACAAACAAAGACCAGAAAGGGGGGTCAGTACAGTGTGCCTCTGTGCTGCCCTCTGAGCATCATTAATTTCATTTCTGCTTGAGGTGGTGCTTAGGTCTGGATTCCTTCTGTACCCTGACTCCTGTAATTAGTCTGCTACCTGTGCAATGGGGTCTCAACCGTCTAAATCCTTGTCTTCAAGCAAGTACTGACAGCCCCCTCGTGTTAAGTTTTGTAAACACTAATTTGTGACATCTCCTGTGGCTTAAATCAAAGCACTCAAGTAAAAGTAATAATACCACTGTTAAAGCGAATGTTACAGAAGAAAACGCCTGTCACCTGACACTAAATGGATATGACACCAAGCATGTTTCAGGAGATGTTTCTAATGAGGAGGCACTGGGGGAAGGAACGCTGCTTTTGCAGCCTTGAAGCTATTGGCTCTGTGGCCTGCTCAGCAGAAAACAAAAAGGGAGAGTATTGCTTATTTCAGGTCTGTTTTGTGTTTTGCTCAGGTGCACATGAAAGGAGGAGAGCGACCTTGCTCCTGCAATTGCAGCTGTGGGATCTTCTGATGCATCTGGTCAGAGGCCACAGCCCTGCTTGTGCAGAGTGCTGTGCAATCAGGGGATGCACAAGTTTGCCCTTGTCTTGTAAAGTTTGCAGTTTAGAAACCAGGGTAGACTAACCTGAAATTATACCTAGATTATACAGATCTTTTCTATTTGTTCTCTTTTTTTAACCAGCCTTCTTGTCCTCCTTTCATATTCACATAGGTTAAATCGAATGCTTCGTTTCCCCTCTTCTTTTGTAATGCCTTGAACTCTGCTGTTGTGTTATATGACCTTTTCATGTCTGGCAATATTGGAAACAATAGAAGCCCTTGAAACCAGAACTGCAGTGTTACATGTGTTAATTTTCAAAAAAATTTCTGTAAGCATTCATAGTATAACCATAGTACAGACTTTCAAGAAGATAGCTGAGGTGGTTGTACCCATCTGCTGTGTTTAAGCATGTTGAAGGATAAAACAAACCTATACCAGCATATAAGAAGCCTAAGCAAACTGGGAAAGTGAATAGGATTATCAGTAAGAGAAACAGCATGTTGTGTAATTCCCATCCCATGGGGGGAGTAGGGAGCAGGGGAAATGTCTGAAGGTGCTGCCCGTGTATGAACTCTAGGCTGGGAATGGATGGGTTCTCCATTGGGTATCACCAATGTGGAAAAAACTCAAGTGGGCCCTAGTCTCATGCGCTGAGGTTTTCTGTCTTTTTCCACAGGCATTTGTCTGAACCTTCACAATCTGGTGTGGAGCACAGGGCTGGAGGTGTGAAGGAGAGAATGGAGAACAGTTAGGAGAAGAGGTGGTGCCCAGGGAGCAGTCTGGGCAACTCAGCTGGAACTGAAAGTAAGAAGTGAAGGCAGGAATACAAGAAATGTCTTTGCATCTGCTATGAGAGGAGGAGGTTGTTTTGCTTCATGTGAACCATGAGTGCACTTGGGCTTCCTAGAGACATCTGTGGGCAGTAAATGGTTGCACAGAGGTATGTGGCAAGTGAGCACCCTGGGAGGCCGTTTCTTCTTTTACTTCCCCCAGGTCACCAATGTTCACAAGAACCCAGCTGTCTGCTGCCCCACTCACCACGATGCTGCACTGGAAGGAAGCAACTGCTTTGTGGAGTTGGTGGAAAGGTGCCAGTTCTCACCAGCTACAGCCCTGGCCCATGCTCTGCTTCAGCCGAGCAGACATCATGGCATGCTGCCCTGGAGCACATGGGGATGGGCAGAGCTGGCCATGGTGGCACACCAGCAGCTCCACCAGTGGGAATCACAGCAGCCCCCTTGGGTCAGCACAACTGCACCAAACCCCATTAGCGAGAGGGTTTGACCTTGCAGAGCTGCTCACCACTCCAGGGGTTGAGGTCTGGCTTGGAGCTGGGGTGCAGAAGACAGCAGTGCTGCACCCTGGCCAGCTCTTCCGATTTCTAGTGTTCAGCCATCCCGTTTTAAAAGATTACAAACCCAGGCAGGTGCTGTAGCATCAAGGATGTTCCTAATGTCTGCCTTGTATTTCCTTTTTAATTTAACTGAAAAATACACTTCTCTTTTTCTCCTTATTTCTCCATTCCTTGTATGATTAGGGAAAACCCCATCTACTATGTCTGAATGCTTCTACCATGGAAATATTTAGTACCAGCTCTGGCATATTTGTGTTGGCTCCCTGATTAGACAATGTGCCAAGCTGTCCTTCGTGGCCTTAATTATCGCAACTTCAGGCCAGCGTTGCCTGCTTACAGCATAATCCCACGGCCTAGAGTGAACCCTGAAAATGC
Source organism: Brachypteracias leptosomus (assembly GCA_013401335.1). Taxonomy (NCBI): domain Eukaryota; kingdom Metazoa; phylum Chordata; class Aves; order Coraciiformes; family Brachypteraciidae; genus Brachypteracias; species Brachypteracias leptosomus. Next base: position 88,360 of record VYZX01021029.1, on the reverse strand, counting down.
TTAATTAAATGACATTCCACAACAGATTAAGGAGTCAGAAGCCCAAGATAAAGAAAAAGGGAGACTGTGACCATAGGAGTGGCAGGTGCTCTTCCCTTTCAGGATAATGCTTCTGACATGGACCGTTTCATTTTGAGCATAGAAAAAAACAGCCTTAATTGGTAACAGTTTAGGGGCTGTGCTTGGCTTCTTGCGTGCTCGGAGCAAAGCGATTCAGAGACATCTCAGCTTGGGCTGGTGTATGAATGGGCTCTGTGGCCTCTCACTGATTTACATCAGCTGAGGATCTGCTCTGTGCTTGGCATAATTTGAGGATCTCCGTAATCGTGTGTGAATTATGGCCTGATCTTGAAGCCTGCTCCTGTGAGCAGGTGCTGCCTGCCAGGTCGTGGCTCGTGGTTCATGTGGCACCATGCCAGCTTCCCCTAGCATGGAGCCTGGCTGTGCTGGAGAAGGGCTGTGGAATTGACACCCTCCAGCAGCTTTTATAGCTCTGACCAGACACTTCGTGTGTTTTGTTTTGGGTACCTGGATTGGGGCCCTTTGGCAATCTCAGTGGATGCCTTTGCTGCTTTACAGTCCTGAAATCCAGGGTGAGCAACAGGGGCAGGCACTGAAAATCAGTGGCCTTTTAAAAAATTGTTTTTAAATAGGAAAAATCCTTTTCTCTGTGTTAAAGCTAGTGTGCAGTTATTTGGAACAGAGACGGTCAAAACGTGTAAGGAAGTCCCCCTGGGAGCCAAAGCCTACATCTAACCACAGAAGATCAGCACACAAATACAAGTGCTGTAGATAAAGTTACATGGCACAGATTAGAGCTCACGTCTTCAGCAAATCTGTTCAGAGCAAGAAACTGACAGCAAGTGGGGAATGTGCAGCGCACCAAGCGCATCTCATTCAAAGGCCCATCAGTAAAGGCAGTTACAGCTAATATTGTGTTTTATCATATTATACCTTAATTATTTGGTCCAACGACTCTCTTCTTTTGGCTGTATAAACTGGCTGTGCAGAAGCTGACCTGGAGTGACTTCTTTGCAAAGTGGATTGTGGTTGGGTGTTGTGGTGTTTCCAGGGTTTTCCTTCTCCAGCCTTATAATATAATTTCAGCTATTAAACTATGGGAGGGGGAAGTGAATTCAATGTCCCTTCTAATATAGGGAGAGTCATCAGTGGAAACAAAATGCAGAGTCCTGAGTAGGGGTGGACCCTGGCTGGTGTCTGTGATGGATGGGAGGTGATGTGCCAGGATCTGCCTGGGGTTTCACTGCCCAGAGGGCTGGAGGTGGCTGTAGCTGGACAGCACAGGGAGAATGCATCTGCCTTCTCCCTCTGGAGACCTGAGCTTTAACTATCTCTTACCCTACAAGTGAAAAGGGTTTAGTAGTCCCAGCCTAATCCTCAGTGTGTGTTTTGCCTGTGTTACAAAATCTCCCTCATGCTTTGACACAAGAGGAAGCTTTGGGTGCGTAGAGGCAAGGATTTTTTTTTTTTATATTTGATAGCAGAAGTAAGGAGGATTATTCCTAAACTGCATCAGCTAAGCTGTGCGAGGAAGTGTAGCACATCATTTCCCTATCTCTGAAATGGAGACGGGTTTTTTGCTGAGCAGGGCTATTCAGGTGGTGAGCTTTTAGCATGAGGAGTGTCTCTCACTGCAGCTCAGAGGCTGCACACATTTGCTGCATGTGCTTAATCCCTCGCCCCATGACTAACCCTGTGGGGTGCAGAGCAGCAGCCTGGAGCATGTACGAGCATCAAACCAACCCCAAGCCTGATCTCTGCTCTGAAACCCTTAGAGTGAGCCATCATCTGCATGGATGCTACATGACTTTACCCAGCCCAGTGTATTTACAAACATAAACATTTATCTTCTACTCCAGTTTTCCTTTTTGCAAATGAAAAGTAAAACAGTTTTTAAAAAGCAAGTGAAATCTTACAGGCAAAAGTCTCTTTTTAGGTATTCCATGGAGGAATAACCCAGGCTAATACGTGTGGCATGAGGATTTTTGTTTGCCTACAGGTATTTAATGCTTGGAGCCAACAAGTCTGCACTTACTCCTGTTCAGAGCTTTGTATGTGATAAAAAGCATCAGCTCAGATTTTTTTGCATTTTATGTTTACTATTGTTCCTCAAACTGAAAATTCATCTTGTTCCTTTCTGCAGACCCAGTTCTGCAGAGGTAGGGTTCCTCTTACTACATCTCTAGGTCATCCATTGACATGTAGCTCTTGGATGCTTTGCTCTTCAGGTGGGTAGAAGATCAGCCACAGCCAAAGCCTGGCTGATCCCCAGTTTAGTCTTCATGAGGCTTGTGTATGTGTGTGTACAGACTGGGACTCCCCTTGGCCACAGCAGAGCTTTGTACCAGTGAAGCCCCGGGCTGAGCGCAACATGTTGTGCAGACCCCATCTGAAGGCCTCCTTTGTGGCTGGAGCAATATAAAGGTCTTTATATCCAATCTTCAGCCTTGAAAGTGCTTCTTTGAAGTCTCTGGGCCTTCATGTGTCCTCCAGACTTTCATTTAATGTAGTATTTTGTTTTGGTAGGGGCTTTTTTTTAAGATTTCAGGTAAGATTTCAACAAGCTGGGGATGTATCAAAGTATAAAATACTTGCTTGAGTCTTAATCAATCCAAACTGTTCTCTCAAGAAGTAAAAATAAAGGCTGTTAAAGCAGGCCAGACACTTATGAGGCAGCAGATGTTTCTCTTTATTGTCAGAACAGCAATCTTTATTAAATACCAAAGAAAGCCCTGCAAATCCGGGAAGGCAGTTGAGTCTATGCTGAGGACACCTCTTCCTCAGGCCAAATAGTCTTTTCTAAGTCATTTGTTTTTCCTGCTGAGCCTTCAATGGCATTTCCATGACATAAAAGCAAAAGGGAAAATGAATATTTAGCTGTGGAAATAATCAGATAGTTAAAGCTTGGAAAGAGAACATGGGAAGCAAGGGGAAGAGCTGAGATGATGCCTGTCACACCCATGCTGTTTTCTCCTTGGTGCCAGCACTAATGCAGGGCCATTTCATAGGACCCCTGGTGATGCCCCAAATTCAGCAGTGGGCTGGTACATCTGGCTTCGACACAGTTAATGGTGAGGCTATCTCCTTCCAAGAAAATGTCTGACAAAAAGCAAACAACATGTTGTTATTCCTGGGAATAGCAGAGCGAGGCCTCCGTGGGGTGGAGAGCACTCTGTGGGGCTGTCTGGAGAGTGCTGGGTGTAATGAGTCTGGGAGTTTTCATTAGCATTGCTAATGGCATCTTCCACTTCTAAGAAATAACAGCAAGGTTTCATGAATTAATAAAAGGAAGATTGTGATTGACTAAACAAAGGGTGTGCCAGTCCATGCAGCTGGTCTGTTTTAACTAGGTAATGTCCATAGATACGGCATTAATTTAATTCTCAGTTGAAATACTCCAGAGGAAATGTCAGATCAATAATGTAGAAAAGGGCAAAGATTTGCTAAGCCTGGCTGGCTTGCGTATGTTAACTACTGTGAGAGAGATAGGGATAAATGCTGAGCATTAAGGTGAGTAATCACAACTGTCTTGGGTGTCTGAAGAAATTTTCTGCATAAACACTGTACAAAACAAGGGGGTTACAGGCAAGAAGCTGGGTGTTAAAGTAACAAGTTATTTCACAGGCAACTCTGCAGTTAGCATCCATGGGCTTGCTTTTTCCTGGGAGAGAATAAAAAGCCTCATTGCAGACTTTGTGCCATCCTCCCTAGTGTGGTGCTGAGAGTCCTTGTGCCTACCCCTAATCCAGGATCCTGCACCAACACATATTCAACCTGCTCACACGTGTACTAGTATTAGCTCTCAGTGGTTTTAAAGCTTGGATTGTATCTGGATTTTATCTGTTTTGCCGGCAGGTTGTGTGGGTGCATCTTCTACTGGCTTCAGACTATGACCCATAGGAGATGCTAAGAGGAGAAATGTTACGCCCGTGTTCCTGAGTCAGTGTGAGCTTTGTCTGCATTAGGGTTTTCTGCTGGGCTTTGCAGGCTGCTCTGCCTCCTCTAGTCCTTGTACCTGCTGACAGCACTGACAGGGCTGGGCAGGATCACTCAGCTTTCTGAATTCATCCTTGAGTGTCCAAGTCTGGATTGTCTTTCTGACTTGAGCCCTTCACAGCCTGAAGATGGATCATGTCCAGTGTGTAGAAGGCCATAAAACACTTATGGAATAAGTAGGTCCTACATTACTCGGGAGACTTTTGTGGGCCTGAGTCTCAACTATTTGATAATTGCACAGTGATTTTTCCATCTCTTCCATTACCAAGAGGGAGGACTCTCCCAGAGCCAGTGCGTATCTGGAGCCAATGTGAATGCTGTGATTTCAGAATTGCCAAAACAAACAACAGGTGCCTGTGTTATTTTGCAAGTAGGAGCTCCTCAGACTTTGGCACAGGAGATGCTTCCTTACAACACTGATCTTCTTACCCCAAAGGCCCCTGGAAACCTGGGTGGTATATTTACGGTAAAGAATGCCGAGTTGGAAAATATTTTGAAATCACCTTTGATGAAAAAGTCTTTAAAGTGCCTTCCCAGCTACTTGTTCATCTGCTTAATTTCTGCTTTCAACAAAAGTATGGATCAGTATCAGGTTCAAGTACAACTGGAGAAGACACACAGTGACTCAGAGAACCCATAATAGCCTTTTTCCTAGGGGCTTGGCTTACCTCCTCCAGAGAATTGAGCATGGGTGTAGCTACACCAAGGTTTCTGTACCAGTACAAACCTGTGGTTCAGAAACATGGCAAGATTGGAAAAAATGCTTATGCAGAAGCAATTAGCCCTCATCCAGGAGCTGTGCAGGTTGCATGGATGCCCAAGCAGAGTTTGTCATGGTGGTGGCTAATTGTAGGTGAGCTATAGTACAGTGAGACTGTACAGAACAGTCCTTTGAGTGGGGCTTCTTCATTTATCCAAGGAATAAAATACCAGCTGCTGCATTTTTTTGGGAGCTAGTAAAACCATGAAGTGATTTTTCCCATGTTCCAAAGCACCAGCTCCTGGCTCAGGAGTCACCCACCCAATATTTGCCATGGCATGGTCCTGGTTTCCTAGCAAGGTGATGGTGGGCAGGATCTGTCCCCTGAGTAACAGGGAACCCCTGCCTGGTCAGGACTGTGTGGGAGATGTGTGCTGCTGCTTGCCACAGTGATCTCTGGAGATGTTGGGGCTGTGGAAGGAACCAGGGGGCATTCCAGTGCTTCCACCCCCAGTGTCAACTGGCTTCTTACTGGGCTGCTCTCAGCTGTGCTTTAAAAGGAGGAAAGAAAAGAGCTGACAGAGCTGGAACTGCTTTAAGGTGGAACTGAAACAATAGCTTGTGGCTGTCTGAATCAGTTCCCTTGTTCCATGAATTTGACTCAGAGCTGAGTATTTCAGAGCCTCAGAAAGAAAAGGCTTATTTCAATTTTGGTTCTAATAATGGGCAAAGGTCGTGGCAGCTGGGAGGAGAGGGGAAATGAAAGGCATGGGCTCGGCCATTTTCTCTGAACCAGCTTCACCCATTCCTGGTTACGATCTCAGCAGAATAATAACTGATATTAAGCAAAAGCAAGAAATGAAATTAACACATGCAAAATTACATTACAGCCGTGTCAGGAGCCCTGCTGCCGAGCAGCGTTAGCAAGGCCTTCTGGTGCAAAGTAACAAGGGCAGTGAGGAGAAGATGATGACTCTGAGCAGAGCCCCCACAGCGGCAGGACAGGGCTGGGTGCTGGGATCTGCCCACACCACCACTGGGACACCTGCAGCTCTGCCTGTGGGGCTGGAGAGATTCTCTGCTACACGTGCACCCACAGCTCAGCCTTTCAGCCCACCATGATGCTTTAACATACTGTAAGTCCAAACTTAAAACATGCCAGCAAGCTCAAGGCTTCATGTGGAGGGCTGATGCTTGAGCTTCTCCAGGGATTTGGCCAACCTTCAAGACCAGATCATGGCATACAGTGAGAGCTGTGTGAGAGGAGCAGCCAGGACTCCCAGCCTTAGTGACCGGACTTCACTGCTTACCAATACAAACAACTCCACCTGCCCTCAGTCTTCTCAAGCTCCAAGTCCCAGTTTTCCTCTCAGAGATATTGCAAATCCCTGCTTGCTCTTGAGGTTATCTATAGCCTGTTTTGTATTCATCCACCCAGGAGTGAAGCCTTCACTTCCAATGTGTTATCCCTAGGGACTGCCCCTAAGGTCTCCGACAACAATTTGTCTTGCAAAGGCATTAACCTGGGGATGGTGGCCAGGGAAACCAAGAGCTTGCTGTCCTTGTCCAGCTTCCTAGAGTGCCTGCTGGCAGCACAGCACATCCCTGTGCTGAAAGTGCACAAAGCATGGGCTGGTGTATGAAACAAGGAACGACACAGGAAGATGCATTTATTATACATAATTAATAACAATAAACCTTCTGAGGAACAGTTATATTTGAAGGGGATAGAAAAAGAGCTGATGAGATATAATAAACATACAAATCATCTTTTCTTCTTGGCAGTGGTAGCTTTGCCTCACTGGGTTTAATACGGTGCTGCGTGTCAAAATAGTTGTTAGTGCTGGGATCTTGGCTGCCACAGAGTTGAGCCTGGCACCTGGGGAGCTGTGAGGTGCAGGCACGACCCTGAGCTGCCAGGCAGAGCTGTGGCCATGTCACCACTTCTCCTGTGCCTGTCTCTGGTTCCAGCAGCGATGCAGAGCCCACCTGGCAGAGTCATGTCTTGGCAGTGCCTGAGTGCACGTACAGGCAGCAACAGCAAACGCAGGCTGGTGAAGCTGGGTGCTGGAGAGGCCAAGGCAGCACTGCTGGGGAGAGGATGAGTGGTGCCCAGTGCTGTGCAGGGAGATGCTGCCTGTGCCCTTAGCAGGGCTCTAATTGAGTGCTGTGATGTTTGTATTTCACCGGGGCACTGGCCGAGCCCACGCTGAGGGACATCGGTCCTGTCTTTTCTGAACACTCCCACTGGGCACACCTCACCCTGGAGACACACAAAACTGCCCGGAGTTGTGGGTCTTCTGACCCCAGCGCAACACCTTTCATGCTTTCTCTGCAGAAAAACAGCCTTTTGGAGGTCTTTTTCTTAAAAAAGACCAAATTTTTCCATTTGCTCCACCCATATGAAGCCTGAGGGGAATAACCCAGAAGCGGTCTTTCCTCCACCTCTGACAGCCTGGTCTGAAGTTCTCACCCAGGGTAGGGATTGTCACCCAGGCTGATGTGCCAACCTCCCTTTGCTCTGCCGGGCTGGGAGTGTGGTGGCTGCAGGAGCTCAGCAGGGCTGGAATGATGCTGGTGGGCGGAGAGGCAAGTGTGGCTGTAGGGAGCCCTGGCCCAGCTCTCCCGCCTGCTCCCCCATTTGCAACTCAGCAGGAGCCAGCGGCAGGGTCCAGCCTTGCTGCTCTCCCCACTGCTGGAGCCGGCTGCTGTGAGCTACTGAAAATGTGCCAACACACCAACTTTGACACCTGTGGCTCTGGTGCAGCAAAGCAGGTTTACACAGAGCTGGGAGATTAATATGAGTATTCCCATGATGTGGTTAACGATATCATTTACTTCAGAGGCTCCTGGGACAGCACTGACGCTCGCTTTAGCAGCTGAAGTGTTTAATGTGTTCTCCAAGACGCTCTCTAAACACAGATAGGGCTGAGCGACACAAATGTATTTGCAGAGCATTTTAGGGTTAGCACGCTCCAGAGCAGTGCAATCAAATGATGGTGAGCATTAGGAGTGGTTCTCGGGCAGGATCGTGATTCTGTGAGGGCTCGTGATTATTAAATACATCATAAATCTCCCTCTCTGTATTTTTCATACCTTTTTTCTCAAAGTATTACTCACATAATTTTCCCTCTGAAAGTTATTATGAGTGACTCACCTTTAGCTCGAGTGAGCAAACATGACCAAGTGTTTATTCTGTTCACAGCTGGGTAATTTTAAGACCAGATCCTGACCTTAAGAAATTCCCTGAGCAAGGCTGGTGGATAAGACAGTACAACCACCGGTCCCTGGGGCATCGTGACTCAGAGGCACATTTCTTATTAAAATGTTTCTGCTTTTAACTCAAGGCAGTCACATCTTGCTGACCAACATCCACAGTGAATTGCCTGTCCCACCCCACGCAGCATGAGCTGGGCTGAGCCCCCCCGTGCCTCCCTGGGCACCTGCTGCTGCCAAGGGGACATCAGCCCTTTGCTGCTGTCCCACTGATGCACTGGAAGGAAAAGAGAAAGGAAATACTTTTTTTCTTCCATAAGCAATTAATATAAGTCATGATGGGTCCTCAGGGAGAAATCCCAGGGGCAGGGGGAGGAAGGGGAGCAGGGACTCGGCTTCTCACAGCAGCTGCTGCCATGGGGAGCATCTCTGGCTTTGCCAGCCCACCCCATCCCACCCCAGCCGAAGGCCAGTTTTGGTAGGATTTTCTCTTTGGATCAAGCTCTTTTTTCCTTGGCACCTGAGATCAGCAAATTCATTTTGCAGTGACAGCTCGGGGAAGGCAGAGCTGTGCTACTGGCCTGCCTGCTAAAGCCTCTTTGTCACCTGCTGCTAATCTGAGCAGTTTTGCAGCCTCTTTGAATGCTTTTGTCTCAAGTTTTGTTTTCCGTTTGGGTCTCGCCACCAATCTCACATGGTTTCCTGGCTGGCAGAATAATCTCTAAGCTTAGCAAACAGAAGGCTTATAGCGTGTCAAATGAGCAGGTGAGGGAAACTGCAGAGCCTGTGAGAGGGGAGCGCCTGAAAAGGCAGCAGATGCAATGGAGAATGGATCAGGGAGCTGCAAAGAGATGGGGCTGGGTGGGGGGAAGGACTCCAGGAGTCAGGGCAGGTTTGCAGGAAAAAAAAAAAAAAAAAAAAGAAGAAGAAAAAAAAAGGCACTGCAAAGGCTGGTGTCACAAACCTTCTTCCGGGCAATTTTCAGAGAGGAAGGGACTTTGGCAGGGAACCAAGAACTCTGTTTTCTTGTGTTGGTGCTTATCTATTGCAGTAAGGAGAGATAAAGGGAGAGCAGCGAGGCGGGCACTGGGCTGGGGAAATCACAGCCCCTGAATCGTGCATTGCCCTGGAGCTGTGAGAAGGGCAGCAGAGCCACTCAGAAAAAAAAATTTATGCTACGCTGAAACATATGGGAAACTGGCTGGAAGGAGGTTTAGTCTTAGCTTGGGAACTGGTGCCCTGAAAGCTTCAGAGCCCTGGAAGTTAGATTTAATTATTAGCTAATTGGCTGGGATGTATCTCATTTGTAACAAATGAGGAGAGGAAGGATGGGAGGCTGTGGTTGGCAGAAGAGAAGCTGGTATTCTTCTATTTAAGGTGCCAGAAAAAGTTGTCAGCCTGGCCTGTAGGAGCTGAATGGTGGGTTTTCTGTGCTGCTGGATAGTGATGTCTTATCCAGGCATATACTCCCAAGAAGTGGAGCATGGTGCCTGTAAGTTGTCACAGATGAGGCTCTTGCTTGTGGACAAGGTTTTGTAGATAGCCTGCTGGTGTGTTTCATGGGCTAACTCTCCTGGGAGGATGGAAGTGAAATAATACATATTACATTTTAGGGGGCTTTATAATCTGGAAATTACCTTTTGAGAGGGTCAGTGGGGGGATAAACCAGAGTAACTGAATTCTATGAGCCTGGAACTCTGTGACCAGGCTGCTGTAAAAAGGCTGAAAGTTTCTGTTGAGAAAATACAAGCAGCCTGAATCTTGCATTGCTGCCTTGTGCAATGCATAATTTAAAAACATGTTAGTATTATCTTTGCATGATATAGGAAGCAGCCATGTAATGCTGTCTCTTTGAAGGTTGTATTAGAGCTCCCTATCTTTGCTCAAGTAGCTACAAGGTCAAATCCCAGCTGATATCTTGTTGGAATTGTAGAACAGCTGAATGGATGTTAAGTTGAGCCTCTGACTTGGGGTGTCCTCTCCTTGCTGTGTTGTAGATGCATGTGATAGAAGCTAACCAAATTAATGTCTGTGCTCCAGCCCTTGCTTGTGAAATTAGAATAACAGCAGTCTGTTATCTTGCAGATCCTGTGCAGATCAGCCCAGTATAAGTTATGAGGGAGTGGTGATGGGATCCATATCAGAGTACAGGAGAAGTCAAGGGACAAAGAAACCAATAGGATTGATTTTAGGGTTGAAATATAGCACATCTTGGTTCAAAACTTGTAATACTTATGGAAAAACTGATCTGGTGGTTTAGGTGTTGCATCTTGTTGAGCAGAAATACTTCAGTGTGGATAATAAGATGTAATTAGCCTCTGTATTCCAGTTGAACTGGCTTTGTCACCAGCTCCCGTGTCTTGTGCTCCTGACATGCTGCCGGGAAGGTGCAGAGCCTTGGAGCTCCCATTTACCTCCCAGCTCCCAAAAATGAGGCTGTGTCAGTGAGGGACTGAGCCTCAGCACTCAGTGTGAACTGTTGGCCTTGTTCGCTTGCTGCTTCCATCTATCCATATCTGAGACAGGATTATTAATATGTTTTTATCTCCCAGGATGACTGAGGTTAATTGAGATTTGTGAGGTGCTTAGATACTGCAGTGATGAGCATGGTAGAAATTGGAGGCAGCAGAAATGTCAGTATTTGTGGGAAGATTTTTAAAAACAAATCTGGAAATGATCAGAAAATCTCTCTTGAAAAAAAAATAATAATGCTTCTTTCTTCTTATAACTAGAAAATTTAAGAAATTGTTGGGGGGGGGGAAGAATATTTTTGTAGACTTTTTAGGAAAACCCCTCTGCTTTTACTCTTATCAGATGGTAAAACAGATCAAACAGAACATGTTCTGATAAGAGTCATGTATTTGCCAATTGTTTAAACAAATGCCTGCAAGCCTTACCTTCAATATTTGTCTTTAGAAGTTGCTGAGGACAGTGGCTGCCTGTGCCCACAAGCCATGTAGACCTGTGGGAAGAGGCATGGGACCTGAATGGGAATGGAAAAATCCTTTAGGTATGGGTTTAAATGAAGTTCATTTTTCTCTTAATGATGTAAAAAACCCTGAAATGGGGTATATTGGGTTGGAGGAAACACAACTGGTTTCTGAGAGGCCCAAGGATGACAGGGTGTGTTTAAATGCCAGTGGGGGGTTTCCTGAGGCTTGGCAGGAATGTTCCTTCCCAGCAGATCGATGTCTTTCCATTATTTGGGATGGTCCCTCTGCCCCACTCTTTCTCCTGATACTGAGGTACCTTCAATAAATATGACAGTGATTTTCTGTAATGTGAGTCCTAATCCTGAAACAAGGCTCAGGTGGAGCTGGAGCACTGGTGGGTCTGTCTGCTCATCTGCAGCTGAGGGACAGCTACCTTCGCCTTGATTTCTTGGTTTTCTTGATTGGTTTTTAGTGGAAGGAAAGATGAAGTCTTTGATTTGAAACTCAGAAATAAGTGTGCAAATGAAAGGTTTGCTCTTGATAAAATGCAAAAAAATAGCACGGAGAGAGAACAGTATGAGCTTGAGCTACTGATGTCAGATTTGTTTGATATGTTCTTCTGGATGGCAAGGGTAAGGATGTGTTTGCACGTGTTGGTATTTGTCTGCCTCTGGTTTGCTTCTTGTAAGAGAGAAATGATATGAAAAGGAAAGGCAAAATGGAAACCATGAGCTCAAAGCTTGTGTAATTAAAGTGCGAGTCATTATGCCATAATCTAATGGAAACCAGCATTGCAGTAGGTGCCAGCAGATAAAACTTCTTGTCCTGGTTCTGCTACAGACCAACTGCACAACCTTGATCAATGTTTCATTGCTCCATCTTTCTGCCTCTGCTCTATTAGTGTGTTTGTGCCACAGTTTCTGACATTGTGCAGCTGTTTGTGTGGGAAGCAGGGTTCCCATCATGGTGTGTAGAGGAACCAATTGCAATCCCCCATCACATCCTTCATTCCTATCCTGGCTATATCCTAACCCCAGCCCCCTCTTCCCTGGTATTCTTGCTCCAGTGGGGATGCACAGGGAGCAGTACGAATGTTGGGGTGTCCCTGGACATGGAGTAACAGATATTAGGTACCCCAGCCACCCTGTGAACTGACAAGTTGTTGAGCAAGGCAGCCCCCTATAGCTGTGCAGGTGTGATAACTGGTGTGGTGGTCCTTGGTCAGGAAATGGGGCAGAACTGGGAGCAACCCCTGGACCTCGAGTCCTCTGTGAGCACAAGGGTGTCCAAGGAGCACAGCCTGTGCCTCAGTTTAGGGCACCTCACCCTGTGAGACATCACACTTGGAATGTGTTTGGTCTTCTCAAGGTGGCTCTGTGCAGGGCCAGCAGGTTTCCCCAGGCTGTTGCAGTCAGGAGAGCATCAAGCCTTGTGGCAAGACCAGTGTTGGCAGCAGCGGGGGCTGCAGGGCTGCCCAGTCACCCTCCTCTCATCCCCATTTCCTCTTCTCCAGTAGCACAAAATGAATCCCTCAGAAGTTAACTAAATAAACAAATATGGAGCTATTTATTTTCTATTGTCATAGAAATGCTGTGGGCTCAGGCAGGATTTTGTATTTGCTGTTCACATCTGCAGCCCTGCTGTGCTCAGGGTGGGGGAAAGACTATCCCTTTTACTTACTCCAGCCTGCCAGTAAATCAGATGGGAAGGATCCCGCCCTGAGGCCACCCCTCTCCAAACACTCTCCCCAGTCCCAGGGGAGCAGTATCCGCACGGTAAACACTGGGCGTAAGCAAAACAAACACTTTTTTCCTCTCTGGGTGGGGGGGGAAGAGAGAAGAAAAAGGCATTAGCAAATGTCGGTTTTCCCTCCGAGCTAAAACAACACAGCAGTGCGAGCTAAGGATGCAGCTGTGGTTCAGAGGGGTTTTATTTTTATTTTTTTAATACACCACTGGGAGTTCAAACAGCGTGTCAGTGATACCCTGCCTTTTGTAGAGAGCGGATTCTTTGTCTCCACCCTCTTAATTTATTTTTTTTTATTCTTGTTTTCTTGAAGCATTTTAGTCATTCTGTCGAACACATAGCTCATTTGGATAAAAGCCTCTGCTGTGACATCCACAGCCTGGATCCGCAGAGTTGTTTGTTTCAAAGCAATAGTCTGGGAGAATTTATTGAACTGGCATCTCTTCCCCCCCCCTTCCCGTGTAAATTAATGAAATGGATGTTCTGTGGCACTTGTTAAAAAGCAATAAATCTTCTCTTCCATTTATTGCTTCGAAGGTAAGGAAAAGAGAAGACAGAGTTTAGTTGTGAGGTAAGATGGCTGGAGAAACTCTGCTTCTCCTGGTGCTTTGCCTCAAGGCAAGATGCTTCATTTCAGCAGCTTGAGAAACCAAAGATGCCCGTGGACCATAGAGGCCTGACCCTGTCAGCTATCACTCAGCTGAAGCCCCCATCCTGGGTGCATTCAAACCACTGAGCCTTTCACATGGAGACATTGCATCTCCTCATAAATCCAACATCCATGCTCACAGAAGTAGCTCCAGGAGCAGTGGAGCAGCTTGGGGAGGTATAAATGAGATGCTCAGCCTGCTGGGGGGCTTTTGTAGGGCTAAGTGCCTCTTTATCTATAGGCAACTCTGTACATCTTGACACTTGGTGAACAGCATGTGATGGTGCTAGTCTGCACTTAATGGTCCCTGAGTATCTCTCAGCGCTTTGCGAATCCTGATTAAACAAATTATACTTAATAGCTTTTTTAATTTATTTTTTTTTATAGAATCCACATATTGCCAGGTTGTGGTAAAGCCACTTTCTTAATCTTTCATGTTGAATCAATGGCAATGCTGTAAATAGAAGCAGGTGCTCTCGGGCTGATCACTGCCCTCCTCTGTTGCTGACTCATGGCCATGGATGGCTGCAGCTCGAGGTCCAGGGTGGTTTCTGTCCCTCTCTCCCAGGGCTTGGCCTCAGCTGCTGTGCTAGGATGCTGACGTGGAATAGCAGTGGTCTGGCCTTGTCCCTATTCTCTGGGCTGGCAAATGACCACAGTGCAGGAGAGAGGTGTGATTCCATCACTGCAGCCTTCTTGGGCTCAGTCCTGTGGCTATGAGCAACTCATGCTAATGAAGGCTCCTCCTGGGTGCCTTTGCATGGTACGCACACGTGGGGAGTGCTGGCTTCTTGTGCTGGGTGAATTTAAAGGCAGATATGAGCTTTTATGTCTTTGAGGATGCTCAGCAGCTTGGGGGAGTGAGCACAGGCAGAGTGGTGATGTTGAGCAGTGGGACTTGTGACCACAGGCATAGCCTTTGCCTTTCCTGTAGCCTCTTCTGCACCGTTATCCTGAATCACAGCAGAAAGGAGTGTTTCCCCCTCCTTTCACCTTAACTGACAGTGCCTTTTCTCTTCGTCTCTGACTTTAAAACTTCTTCCTGGCTAGCTGACCAAAAGCAAGTGCGATTTCACAGGCTGTGCATTTAAGGGGTGTCTTGGAGAGAGTTGATAATATCAGACCTCCACAGCAGGGAAAGGAGAAGGAAGTGATGGGGGCACCAGCTGCTGCAGTGTCCTGGGTGTGCCTGAGCCCTTGGGTGAGACTTTGCTGTAAGGGGACTGCAGGGAGGTTTAAATGTATTTAACTCCAATCAGAAACAGAAAGCAGAAAGGATAGTGAGGATGTGGTTGATAGATACTTAAGCATTTCTTTTGAAACCACAAACCCCAATCTCTTTTTTTTTTTTTTTTTTTTTTGGTTACTCTGGCTGGGATAATGCAAAAATGACTTGGTTTGTAGCATTTCCTGAGAATTAAACTGAAATAAGGGCTGGTTGTAAATACCACAAAAGCTGGTGAGGGGTTCAGATGCTGGACTTGGAGGGGTCATTTTGGAGTGTTGCAGGTTTCTCGTGGCTCTGGGGAACACAGAAACAGAGCGACCGGTGCAGAATGTACCAGCCTCTTCCAGATTAGCCCAGAGTGGGTCCAGTGAAGTGACAGAAGAAGCCTTGCCACTTACCTTAAATTAGACAGTGAAAATAGATTAATTTCTTTTCCCAGCACACAGTGTATTTTGCAACTGAGTTTTAAGTTTTCCTGTTTCAAAATGAGTTTAGTACTGCAAAAATGTACTTACATGCTCAAATGGAAGAGACTGGACTAAATGTCACCCTCTTGTCACCATCAATGCAGTCGGTGTTAACATTTGACAGTGAGGATGCTCTTCAGAGGGACAGAAGCTTCTACAAACGTGGACTTTGTGTTGATAAGGGTGTGTAGGGGTTTTTTTTGTATTTAGATTTGGTGATTTGGGAAGTAGTTGCTCACCAGAGGAAGCCTCTTAATCTGTGTTTCCCTGCATCAGAGCATCTACCAGATGGGATTTTCTTTCCTTCTCTGCATCAGGGAAGGCCTTAAGTGGCTGTTGGCTTTTGCTGCCAACACCCCCCGCAATGGTAATCGCAGCCACGTGGTCAGTGTCCTTGATCTGAAATTTGTCATCGCATTCCGACTCACAAAGCCTTGGCTCGGTCTTTCAGCTGGAGTATTAAACCTGATGACAGATGCCAGCTCTCCCAGCTCCCTTGTGGTCTCTGGAGTGAGCAGGATCATGAGTGTTTTGCTGGATAAATAAGGGCTTCAGTGTAGAGTTGGGGAAAGAGGATGGTTACTCTGCCCAAGTGTGTTTGCTTCCAGTGTGAGGAGGGGATTCAGCTCTTGGTAGTGGAGGTTGGAGCAGTCAATGTGGAGATGTGATGGTGTGTGAGGAAGAGACTTCTTTGCCCTGGAGCTTGGGATGCAAGTACCAAACCCTACTCAGCTCCTGGGACCTGAGTGCCTGCTGCTCTTGAAGACCTTGGACAGGCTATCTCAGTAGGATTTGTCTCTCTTTAGAGGTGCTCCACACCCAGCAGCAAAGTGTGGAAGGTGATGCATTCTTTACCTTATTTACTCTGGGAGAAGACCCATTCCTTGTATTTTTGTGAAACAATGGAGGCTAAATCTAAGTTCTTGAGGCGAAAGTAAAATAAATGAACTTTAACAAAAAAAAGGAAAAGAGTTTAATTCTGTTTCCAAAACATTCCTGTATTTAATTCAGCAACATAAGTAGGACTCTTGAATCTTTCTGTGAAACAAATTTTAACCTGGTAACAGCAGAGAAAATAGTCTCAAAATCTTTTCTGGATATTCAGAATATCAGAAAGCAGAATTACAGCCTGAAACTTAAACCCCAGACCACTTCTGAATGGCAGGTTTAAAAGCAACTTAGGTGAGAAGATGCCTGAACATGCATATTTTGTAGGTGGATGAGCAGCAATGAAGTGTGGCATTTTTTTTGCCTTTCAGAGTTTTAGTGGGTTGGCTTATCCTGATCTCCCAAGGTAATGAATAAGGATGGGAAATGATGCCTGTGGCTCCAGGGAAGGAGTGGGGAGAAGAAGGCAGGAGGAGAAAATAAACTAACAGAGATGAGAGCCTAGAGGTATGTGGCTCCTGTGATCAAAGGACTTGGTAAGAGGTTGGTGGGAGGTTGTCTGCTGGTCTGACAGCATTGTCCAGGCACTCTGGAGTCCATCCCAGGCTGTTACCACTATGAATCCAGGCAGCCAGGGCTTGTGTCTGATGGAGACCCCTGAGCTTGCACTTGATTAAACATTAAAACCTCATCTCCTTTGAAGTAAGAATCCTTTCCCCCTCCTTCTTGTTAAGGAGATTTATAGCCTGGCTCAAAGAGTTGCCTGTGATGCTATGATGTCATGATGTATGATGAAATTTGTGCTCTGCTCAGCTCCTCAGTGCTCACTTCAAGCCTCTTCTGCACATGTACAAACCCTTAGATATTAAACTAGCAAAAAATGTCAAAACAGAGCCAAGCTGCTGTGATATACACCACTCTAGGACTCTTTCTTCTTGTTACATTTCCTAGCCTCGGTCACTTGGATGTTGCCACAAAATGAACTGTGAAGCACAGTGCTGGTGGATTTACAGTGGGCAAAGCTATCTGCAATGCACCTATCTTGTGGAGTAAATATTCCAGGGTGAGAAATAAAATGTACCTTTCTGATCTGTCTCCAGTATTTTCAGTTTGGTTTTTTAAATTTTTTTTATGCAAAATTTGAGCTGCAGAAATAAATTAACCCCGAGGTCTTTGGGTTTCTCCCCAGCTCTTTGGCTTTTGGAGCCAGGCAGACCTGTGTGCTTTGTCAAGAAAGATGGACATTGGTCAGTGACACTTAACCTTTTGTGTCCTGTCCCTTGGGAGCCATTGATGAGACTTGGGAATTAATGCCTTTGAACCCTGGGAAGTAATGTCTCCAGGCTGTTCAGAGCACAGCTCAGCCCCCAGATCACATGTTTTAACTAAATTGGTTACAAAATAGATCTGTCTAAATTGGTGCGAGCCCCTTTGTGTGGACACTCCTAAATCAGTTTAAGAGTGGCTGGTATTGATTTTAACTTAATGTGGTTTGTTACTGAAGTAAGCTGGATCAATAGTGCTAAATAGGTGCAATTTCTTGTGTTGACTATGGCATGGAAAACTTTCATAGAAAAGATGAACAGAAAGGGAAAATAATTGAGTTTGTTCTCCTGTTGCTTCCCAGCAATCATTTATTGATTTTTATGGCCAGCTTTGAGGTTTTCCCCCCAAATCTGTCTCTCTGAATGGAGCTTCTGAGGTGCAAATGGAGAAATCCTGAATCCAAATCCACCTCAACAGGGCATTTTTAGGAATGCAAAGCTTTGTGTTTTACTTATTTGCCACCTTTAACTTTTAGACAAGGACCCATGCAGGGAAACAGCACCTAAAGTAGTCCAAAGGCTGCAGGAAGGATCCTGCTTTGTTCAGAGCTGTGCTTTGCCATGGGCTTTCTGCACAACCCCAGGGAGATCATGAGGACCCTCAGCCTCATTTACCCAGGAGTACTGCTGGCTGTGTGTGGTGTGTTTAGAGATTTTTCTGACACTAATGAAAAAAGGTGAAGGGCACAGACATACCTTTGATGGATTCCTGTATGCAGGCTTATAGCCCTCCTGCCAAAAGATCTCTGTACTCACTTTGAGAAAGCAAAAAGAGCAGGATCTGGCGTTCCATCAGGAAAGATGGAGTGGAGGGTTGCTGTAAGGAGAATTAGCTGCCCTGTCTCATCATTAAGATGCAGGCTCTGTTGAGTCCAATGAGGATCTCTGTCTTCAACCTCTCTGTAACCAGCATTTAGCTCATACTGTCAATACCATGGGTTTCCCCCTCATGCATTATGCAACAAGCTTTGCTTTCTCACTGCTTTTCCAATGCTGCTGAGTTAAGTGCTGTTATTATAACCTCTGTGCTTAGCTATGAAATGTCATTTATTATAAGAGCTGACATCAATTATGGATCCATGCTGGCCACCAAAGCCTTGCACTGAGCCCCTTGTGAGCCTCCTGGCCCCTCTGGGGCAAGTGCCTCCCTGCCCCGTTAGCCTGAAGATGCCTGTGGTGCCCAAGGCTGCTCCCAGCATCTAGAGGGGCTGGCACAGGGGCCAGGCTGCCTGTCAGTTGGTACCTCTCACAGCCTTTGCAGGAGGAGAAATCAAAATATCCACAATATCACACCTACTGATGGATGACCTGTGTGTGAATATTTAGTTTCTACCAGATCTTGAGCAGGTTTCTCCTTTTCCCCTCTCCTGATGCTCATCCCTGAAGGATGTGTGATGGAGGTACCCTCATACACTCAGCTCATTGCCATGCACATTGCAGTCAAAATCTCATTTTCATTCCAGAAACAAAAGGTCTGTCAACTCGTTTAACTGCACAGAAAACACCAAACAAGAAATAAAGCCCAATTAAGAATAAAGAGAAGGAAGAGGCTCAGTATAATAGATTGTTTTGGTAAGTGGTTTCGTCAGCTCCATCTGCAAGCTGTTGCTATGTGAACCTGCCACAGGAGCAGGACTGGCTGAGGTGCAGGCAGGACAAGCAATGTTCCCGGGGGCTGCTGGCCCCTTGCTCTGGGGGCAATGGAGAAGATGTGGATCATCACTCTCAGGAGGGACTGTACCACCAGACCCCAAGCAACCCATTTCATCCTGCTGGTGTGGATGAGCCAGGGACCAGACTGTTGCTTGCACCACCTCATTTCACAGAAGCAACCCCACTACAAGCTGTCATTGGATGTGCTTTCCAGACCCTCCCTTGTAGCAGCAAAGCAGCAGATGGAGGAGGCCACTGTCACCATGGCTGGTGACCTTCCTGCAGGCACTGCCAGGCTATTCCTGGGGATGGCCCTGCACTTGTGGGTTTCTCACTAGCTTTCCCTTGACTTTTCCCTTCCCTTCGAGAGATGACCACTTCAAACAATGGTTCTGCTTTCTGATGCATTAAGACTTGGAAATGCGCCATTCATCACAGCTGTGTGTTTGAGCCTGTGTGATTATTTTGGGAAGTGAACCATGGTGATTGGTGTGTGTGTGTCTTATTGGCGAGCAGAATGTTCCCTATCTACCTCTCCCTGGCTGTCTGCATTTGCATTGGTTAATAAAATGAATAATGTTCAATGACTTTCTGATGGGTGAACAAGATTTGGCATACAGGATGTAGTAGCCTTCCATGAAGGCTAGAATTTCATCCTGGGAGATTGAACCCTCTGTGGCAGCCATACACAATCTATAATAACAGAAGCTTTTAACCCATCCGTAATTGCTTTCATATAGAAAATGATTGCTGTAAGTTAACTTCATAATTCTAAATCAGTGGCTCTCAGTAGGATTTCAGATGCTTTAATTTGCCCTGAATTATCTGTAGAACTCACAGGCAGTTCATCTATGCTCTTTTCTGATTATGTTCCTTGTCACTCTGACCCAAACTTTGTCTATTTAATTTTTGTCTCCTCTTTCCGAAAACAGACACATTTCCAACGATATCTCACCAGTGGTAATGATTCTGACTTGTAAATGGGGTGGATAACACTGTCTCGAGCTGCTTCCCTTGGAGGCCAGCCCGTGCTTTGAAGCTGCCATATATTACTGAGCTGGTTGGGAGGTAACCTTGGGTTGAATATGTGAATACCCACCAATGGGATGTGAAGTCAACCCAAGCAGGACCATAGTGGTGGTGGCACCTGGGCTGCTTCATGCTCTGGTTCTTCAGCTGTGAGGAGGAGGGAAGGATGTCACGGCTGGCTCTGTGTACCCAGCAAGTGGGGGATTTCTGAGCACAGTGTTAGATGTGCAGTGATGGCACATACAGTGTGGATGTGGTGTCAATCTGGGAGTACCTCCCTAACGAGGACAAAGCTCATGGCTGGGTAGCTTGACAGTCCCAAAATGAGCAGGGTGGCCACTCCTTCCCTTATGGCAGCAGCCAGCTTGTGTGATTTTGAGTGACAGCAGATGAAGGGGTTGCATTACAGCTTGTCTCTAGAACTCTACATCTGTGTCAGCTCTTTGCTAAATCAATAAACAGGATGCTGAAGGAAAAATACTTTTAGGCTTCTTATGTCTTTATGTGTCAAACTGATCGGGCAATGAGCAGCTCAGATGGTAGCAGGCATCGCAGTGTGGCTGGCTGACGAATTTTTTGCCAAATCATAGGTATAGACTGGGTCTTGGATGATGCTGGCAAGCTGCTCTCCCAGAGAAGAAGGCAGTCTTGTGGAGTCCTTTTCAGTGCTAGTTACTATGCAATTTGGATAGAAATCTTCAACCAAGGAGCCTGAGGTACAGCATCAAGAAGTGGAGAAAAATCACTTTGCATGTTCCAACAGACTAACAAATTACCTATGGAAATGCACTTGAGAATATTCCTCAGTAATTGTATTTCAGCCGTTGTTTCAGTGTATGTGCCCCTAGGCCGTGAAGGTAAAAGGGCTCCACTGAAATGCTTTGAAATGTTCTCTGGCACCTACAAAATGTGTTTACTATTAAAAAGTGAAACCTGCAAGTCAGAACGCTGCTAAGTGCAGTTTAAAAACAAAATTGCAACCCTGCAGCATAGATCAGGGGGCTGAAGCATCTGGTTTACCCAGACAGTCTCAGCCCAGAAACATTCCTGGGACTTGAGTGGAGAAGTCTTGTCTGTTGTCTTCTGCTGGGGTAACATGGGCATGTCTGTGTTGTGCAGCAGGAGGTAGAGTAGGAACCCTGGAACAACGGCTGGTTTGAATTGAGGAGCCCACATGGCCTGGAGTAGACTAGGAAACACATAGGGTTTGTGGGATGGCTTGATTTGGTACCTCTTGGATGTGGTAGTCCTACCCCTGGACCCAAAGTTGCTCTTTACAGGCTTGAAATAGATAAAAGTTGCTGCTTTTGCAGAGCATGATGAGCAGTGGCTCCTTAAAGTGCCTGCAGAACAGAGGTGTTCTTGGGAAGCTGCCTCTGGATGTTTGACACCTGTTTCTTCAAATGCTGGTGACATCAGTGGCAAGAGCAGTGGTGAGTCCTGATGGGCCTTTTCTGGCTTTTTTTTCGTGAAATGAAGCTCTTGATGGGTGTATTTATTCTCTGAGAATAATTGTGACTTACTCCTTACCAGGCTCAGAAGGGAAAATGTCACCTATTTTCTGTCATCTGAAAGTGTGCCATTATATTTATCACAAAAAATGCTACATTAATGCAAGGATCTGAATTCATCTCCAGTGACTGGGCCTAGAACTGTGANGGATTTCTGAGCACAGTGTTAGATGTGCAGTGATGGCACATACAGTGTGGATGTGGTGTCAATCTGGGAGTACCTCCCTAACGAGGACAAAGCTCATGGCTGGGTTGCTTGACAGTCCCAAAATGAGCAGGGTGGCCACTCCTTCCCTTATGGCAGCAGCCAGCTTGTGTGATTTTGAGTGACAGCAGATGAAGGGGTTGCATTACAGCTTGTCTCTAGAACTCTACATCTGTGTCAGCTCTTTGCTAAATCAATAAACAGGATGCTGAAGGAAAAATACTTTTAGGCTTCTTATGTCTTTATGTGTCAAACTGATCGGGCAATGAGCAGCTCAGATGGTAGCAGGCATCGCAGTGTGGCTGGCTGACGAATTTTTTGCCAAATCATAGGTATAGACTGGGTCTTGGATGATGCTGGCAAGCTGCTCTCCCAGAGAAGAAGGCAGTCTTGTGGAGTCCTTTTCAGTGCTAGTTACTATGCAATTTGGATAGAAATCTTCAACCAAGGAGCCTGAGGTACAGCATCAAGAAGTGGAGAAAAATCACTTTGCATGTTCCAACAGACTAACAAATTACCTATGGAAATGCACTTGAGAATATTCCTCAGTAATTGTATTTCAGCCGTTGTTTCAGTGTATGTGCCCCTAGGCCGTGAAGGTAAAAGGGCTCCACTGAAATGCTTTGAAATGTTCTCTGGCACCTACAAAATGTGTTTACTATTAAAAAGTGAAACCTGCAAGTCAGAACGCTGCTAAGTGCAGTTTAAAAACAAAATTGCAACCCTGCAGCATAGATCAGGGGGCTGAAGCATCTGGTTTACCCAGACAGTCTCAGCCCAGAAACATTCCTGGGACTTGAGTGGAGAAGTCTTGTCTGTTGTCTTCTGCTGAGGTAACATGGGCATGTCTGTGTTGTGCAGCAGGAGGTAGAGTAGGAACCCTGGAACAACGGCTGGTTTGAATTGAGGAGCCCACATGGCCTGGAGTAGACTAGGAAACACATAGGGTTTGTGGGATGGCTTGATTTGGTACCTCTTGGATGTGGTAGTCCTACCCCTGGACCCAAAGTTGCTCTTTACAGGCTTGAAATAGATAAAAGTTGCTGCTTTTGCAGAGCATGATGAGCAGTGGCTCCTTAAAGTGCCTGCAGAACAGAGGTGTTCTTGGGAAGCTGCCTCTGGATGTTTGACACCTGTTTCTTCAAATGCTGGTGACATCAGTGGCAAGAGCAGTGGTGAGTCCTGATGGGCCTTTTCTGGCTTTTTTTTCGTGAAATGAAGCTCTTGATGGGTGTATTTATTCTCTGAGAATAATTGTGACTTACTCCTTACCAGGCTCAGAAGGGAAAATGTCACCTATTTTCTGTCATCTGAAAGTGTGCCATTATATTTATCACAAAAAATGCTACATTAATGCAAGGATCTGAATTCATCTCCAGTGACTGGGCCTAGAACTGTGACTAGATTTATTTATATTACCAAATAAACACTCTGGGCCAAATCTTTAGTTAATTTTAATCAGTGTTGTTCTACGTAAGTGCCTCAGAACAAATCTAACTTTGAATGGCTATAGAAGGATGTATAAATGCCACTGAAAAGAAATTTCTACTTTGAAGACACTCTAAGAACAAACTCCACTACAGTGAAAGGGACAGCAAATCAAACACTTTGTAGACAATAAGCTGCTAGTTACCTATTGACTTTATGAATAGTGACATGTGTCACTGACAAGCCTGAAAACAAATAGGTATTTTTCCAGAGTCCCTTTTTACACCAGGAACATCAAAAAATATACAAAGGGCTAATGAGAGTTGAAGAGTAATTTTGAGGTTATTTTCAGTTTGTGTTTCAACATGATTGTGCTCACATTTACTTATAAATTGGTTTATATTTCATGATAAGAACCATAGAATCATTTAGGTTGGAAAAGACCTCTAGGATCATCAAGTCCAACCTTCATCCCCACATCTCTCTGGCCCCTAGACCACGTCCTGAAGTTCCACATCTATTCATTTTTTGAACACCTCCAGGGATGGTGACTCCGCCACCTCCCTGGGCAGCCTGTTCCAATGCCTGAGCGCTCTTTCAGTAAAGAACTTCTTCCTAATATCCAGTCTAAACCTCCCATGGTACAACTTGAGGCCATTACCTCTTGTCCTGTCATTAGTTACTTGGGAGAAGAGACCAACACCAGCCTCACTACAACTTCATTTCAGGTAGTTGTAGAGAGCAATGAGGTCTCCTTTAAGCCTCCTCTTCTCCAGGCTGAACAACCCCGAGTCCCTCAGGCACTCCTCGTAAGACTTCTGCTCTAGACCCTTCACCAGCTTCATTGCTCTTCTCTGGACATGCTCAATGTCCTTCTTGGCGTGAGGAGCCCAAGGAAGGAAGCCAAAAGCAAACCTGGCCCTGGCAACTACCCTGGTTTGCTTTGTGGGAGCTGCGTGGAGGGAAATAAATCTGCTCTGCCGACTGCAGCAACTAGTTGTGTGGGTTTATAAATGCTCCAATTGAGTGTTTTGACACGGCAGTCAGATATAGTTAATCTTTCCCTTGACCTCCCGATACTGGAGCGCGGGCTGAAACCGCTAGTTAAGCACGTCCGTCTCCTGTTGTACCATTCGCGCTCCAGCGCACCGCCTAATCAAGTGTAATATATCTCTGGGTAAAACACACACAGTGCTTTTCACAGCTATTTAAACAAAAAACAGACCTCGGCACGTTAGTTACATACACAAGCCACACAGAATCGCTGTTCCTGCGGTTCAGAGAGACGCTGGATGGGCTGGGTTTGCTCCAGGGAGGAGGTGTGGGAAAGGTGTGGGAAGTGCATGCTTCCATCTGCCTGAATATGAAAAAATACCTGCTTGGTGTCATCCTGAAGGATATGCATCCTGATGGGTGGATGGTTTTGCGCCCATGATCCCAGACCAAGATTTAGGACAGGTGGGGTTGGCTCTGGATGAGGTCAGGAGGATCTTGTCTCCATGTCTGGTAATGATAAGCCTTTCCTACAGCAAAGGGTAGCTCAGGAGACAGTCCAACTTGGGCAGGATGGTAAGCTACAAGGATTAGATGTATAGTATTTGTTTGAATTGCTGGATTTTTCTGTTTGACAGTGCAGATGGATCTGCAAAATGTCCACAGAGGTTTGGGGATAACTTGGGTACCTCAGAACAATCTTTCTTTGCAAACCTAGTAAGACCCACTTGCTTTTCTTGGATTTATTCATCCCAGCTTTGCTCAGAAGAAACTGGGAATATTTTGAAGAACAGTATATTAAGGGGTCTCTGTTTTTAAAAGCATATAATGAGACAACATCAGAGGATGTCTGTGTGCTGCAGCCACGAGGGTGAGGCAGGCAAACCACAGGAGCCCTGAACTCGAGTGGCTGGCTGAGCTGTTGGATGGAGGGAGGGAGGTGACAGGAAGGTTGCTGAAGGGAATGGTGTTTTGTCTTGGGCTGGTGCGTGTGGCTTTGATGGGACCTGTGATTTTTGGAAGGTGAGGCCAGCAGTGTGCACAGAACATCACAGGACAGCTCATAAGACAACCAGGAAAAAAATAATCATGCAGGAATTGAAAAAGGAAAATGAGAGAAGAGGGAAAAAAAAAGATGTTTCAGCATTGATCCAAATATTGGTTAGGTTTGCAAGAAGACAGTTGTGCCAACAGTGCACAAGGTAGTCTGTGACTTCTAAACGAAGCAGTTAAGCGATTTTTAAAGGTTGAGAAACACTACACTGGTTGACCCCTTGATACCTAATCAAGCTTTATGTTTTCTTATGATACTTTGATGGTTTTTCCCCAAAGGATCCCAGATGCTTTCTCCTGTATTTTTTTTTTACCCTCTTGTTTGATCTCCCTAGGATATCAGTGGGGATTCATTGATGTGTCTCTGTTAAAATTCGACAAAGCCTCTGTTTGAGGACTCTATTTTACAGAGCAGCTCATCCTGTTGGATATTGAGAAATTACACAGCTTGGGATAAAATATATCCTAACCCACCAAAAGTCTTGTGTGCTGAAGTGCGAGGTTCCTCCAGGCAGTACAATGTGTAAGCCCTATATAAATGTCTGTGTGAAAATAAGATACTTAAATCTCTTTTGAATCCTTGCTCTCTCAAGCCCATCGCAAAGCTCGGCCGTGACCTCTGCACCTCCCTCCCTTCCCCGCCAAACGGAGCTGAGCTCTCCTTTGGGAGCTGGAGGTGAGACCTGCCAAGCTAATGTTTATAAAGCTCTCTGAAGGTGAATGTTAGCGTGTAGCAGCAGCAGCAGCCTGTCTTGTGTGTGCTTATTAACATTCAGGGCATGCTCAAATAGCAGCTCTGTGGTGGTATGGTAACTGTACTGATAAATCTTGTGTAAAAACAACACTCCACCGCACTGTTAAAGCTCCTTCCACCTGGGAACATCAAAGCCCGACAGAAGTATGGCTTGATCCTCGCAGCTGCTGGAGCTGCTTTGTGCCATAGCACTGACAGGGCTGTGGGGACCCTGTGCTGGGCAAGGTGCAGGGACACCCCTGATTTTGGCAAAAGAAAGGCAGTTCTTGGGATCTCTTAGCAAGGGGCTCTCTGCTCTTCAATACTGACCTAGCCCCAGGTTTTTATAAATATACTATAATTATGGTACTGGGAGCTGTCTGGTGCTTCCAGGAAGAGGAGGGCAACCAGCAAATCACTATAAGTGAATTTGGGCTTTACCAACTAGAAAAAAAATACATCATAGCACATTTTTTGTCTGTGTTTTCCATGGTATGAAAGGTAATTGGATGCCATTACAAAATCAAGGAGCAATGTGTGTGAAAGCAATCATGCCAGCACTGGAACTGGGTCCCTGCCTTGTGCAGAGTGCACAGAACTGCAACCTGTGCCCTCCTTTAAAAGCTGCAATTCCTGTATTTACATCCCATAAAACATGGAATCCAAAGCAGCTTCAAAGCAGGAGGTACCTGTTATTAAACTTTTTCTTGTGGCTTGCAGTAAGTTAGTTCTGTTAAAAGAGCCTTAAAATGACAAAGAAAAGTCACTGGATCTAGGAATAATTTAGGTTGCAAGGGATCTCTGGAGGTCATGAGATCCAGCCTGATGCTCAAAGCAGGTCTGACCTCAAAGTTAGATCAGATTGCAATTTAGATGTGATGACATTTATTTATATAGTGATAATCACATAACATTTGAGTGTGTCAGTTTATACTTGATCTGGCTCTTCTGAGTAAAGGGATAACTGTAAAATGGTTTGGAATTTTTGAGATTAGTATCTAGATAATAACTTAACTATCACCACCTTGGGATATGTTTTTCCAGCCTGGCACAAACCGGGACCTGAAGGTTGCTGTGTGGGGTGGGAGCAGCCCAGTCTGGCGTGGGTGCCAGATGTGGACAGCTATTGGGAGCCGAAGGCTCCTGGGATCCCCCATGAGCCCGGTCCCCTGGGTACCTATGTGCCAGGTCCAGCTGTCCACACTGCCCTTTGCAAAGCAAGATGTACCCTTAAACCTGCACACAGCAACTTCAGCCCAGTTCCCGCAGCTCCACTGTGTCCCCATCCCTGCTGCCTTCCTCTCCTACCCACCTAGGAGGAGCTGAAGGAAGAGTAGAGGTAGGAAAACTTTAGTTCAGCAAATCCATAAATCATTTCATTTGATGATTATTTATGAACTAAATCACAAGCTTACGACAGTAGCTCTTAAGAAAGAGTTCCTGGCTGCTGAGTAGTTGGTATAGTTGTCTGAGAGCATTAAATATGCATTTGACACAGGTGACTGTGGTGGTTTCTGCCATTAACCCGTGGTTTCCAGCTTTCAGCCATTACTGCACATGATATGCACAAACAGGCTAATACTTTGTCATTCTACTCTAGTGAAGTGCTGGAGCCTGGGCTGCGGGCCCTGAGTTGGAGTTGGCCTACGGATGAGTCCCAACCCAGCTATGTGTTTTGTTCCCCAGGTGGTTTCAGGCCACACAGACAGAACCTGGCCCAGCTGTGTGAGACTCTGCCTGCCCCCAGGTGATCATGGTTGGGGTGATGAGCGAGGCCAGAGCTGTATCAACGAGGAAGTGACCAGTTTGTGAGAAGCAACAAGGAGCTGATCATTTGGAAGAGAGTTTCTGTTGGGGGCAACTTGCTGAGCTCTCTCTCAGTGGTGTGTTTCCCCCTTGGCTGACTCGAGACAGAGAAGAGTAAACAGATGAAGAATAGCAAAAGGCGAAGGCATGCTGAGGGGATGTTGTACAGTGTAGGTCCGAGGAAGAAGAGAACTAGCAGCACACCTCTGTTAGGGGTGCATTGCACTTGCACTGGCATGTAGCAAAGGTTCTGCCTTGATTGGGTTTACATTGGTCATGTTGTCCATCCACCCAACTCTCCTGCCTTGTTTATTTTAATGCTTTTTCCATCAAACTGTATTTAGTACTTGGGGATGGAGCCTTCTGTGGCAGGGCAGGATCAATGCAAGTTGCTGTTCTTGGCTGCCAAGTACGGCAGCAAAGTGTGACACTACTGCTGTCCCCACTGCTCCTGCTGTCTTTGGAACATTTTTCAAGCTTTTTTTGTCAGACTGATGCCAGGACAGGTGACCTCATGGTCCAACACCCCTCGTCCCTGTTTGGAAAGGATGCACCAGCCCCTGAAGCTCTGCACACTCATGCTGATCTGCTCAGTGAGGGTTGAGTAGCAGCCATGCACCAGCTGAGTGTGAACATGACAAGGGTTAATTTTTAATGGAGAAGAGCTTCAGGGTCCCACTGCAGCTCTCGGGCAGATTTGACACTGTCACTTCATGGTGTCACTTGACAATTAAAGCAAAGGCAAGTGGTGTAGTAAAGAACAGATTAATTAGATTTGACAATAACGCTGGGAAACAACTTAACTTTAGAGTAATCTGTTTCTGGAGGGAAAATGTTTCCATTGTTTGCTTCTTGGCTTTCTCTTTGAAACTAGACACAGATTTCCAGCTCTCGTGTGGGAGTAGACAGCCTTCTTGTGTCTAATAATGGTTTTAATAGTGGGTATTTTAAGTACCAGTTCTGTGTAACTTGTCACTCAGTATGAACT
This sequence comes from Brachypteracias leptosomus, assembly GCA_013401335.1. Taxonomy (NCBI): domain Eukaryota; kingdom Metazoa; phylum Chordata; class Aves; order Coraciiformes; family Brachypteraciidae; genus Brachypteracias; species Brachypteracias leptosomus. The sequence continues at coordinate 59,792 of VYZX01021029.1, read as the reverse complement.
GGGGAAGAGTTGCTGGATTTCCCTAATATTTGAGAATCCTGTGCAAAATTTCCCCCCTAACCTGGAAAATTGGGTGGATTTAAGTAGCAAGGGTGGGAAGCGCTCCCCTTCCTGCTCACTGTCCTGCTGCAGAGCTCAGTACCTGTTGTTGGTCTGCACCTTTGCCTTTCACTGAGTTTGATGCAGCAGCTTCTGGTTCCCGCAGAAAGTTTGGGAGACTTTAATTGCACTTAACCTCCAGAAGTTATTCTTTTCTAGGACCATTTTGTACTTAGTGGCTACAGAAGTACGTTGCCATTTTCCAATAAGATGAACACATCCACCTCTGCTATATCTTCTCCACCTGCTGCTCCCCAGGTCTCCTGTGTTACCTCTCCTACAGCTGTAAAACCCTAAACAGCCTCAAGCTAAAATACATGTAAAACCTAAAAATCTTCTTAATTTCCTCCTTTTATCAAGGACCTCACCCGAATGTGCAAGCTGTTATGTATACAATGAGCTTTATTGTATAAACCTGCTAGTATGGGTTACAGCTCCAGCTTCCTTTAACGTTGAATATTAGCATTTATTATTTATATAGTGCAAACAATGCACTACATTTAGTATAATTGTCTTAGTTACTGATGATATAAAAACATGGTTGTCATTTTAGTGGCTTCATAAATCCAGAACTTTTGATACTTCAGTTATCCACTTTTGAAACGTGGAATTGGCAACCTTTTGGCAGTTTTGGTTAAAGGTGGGAAACTCAGTTGAGGGTCTTGTGGATGAGTGCCCCTGAGTCACTGCTCCTGTAGAATAGACTTGGATGTTGCAGTTGTAGCATTTACATACACTTCTTGGGAATGAAGAATTAACAAATGATGGATTAACCAAATTAATCTATGGTTTGTAAGGCATACATTACACAAGGTTCAATTTAAGTTGATGGATTTATTATTTATTATTTATTATTTGCTGTTGTGTGTCAGTAAGTGGCTCTTCCTAACATTATGATGTATGACAGCAGCCCATGCCTGAGCTGCTGTATATAAAGGTCATTGTTTCTGTAATTAACCCCATTTTTCATGGTCTTTTAATGCCGATACATTAATTTATGTTGGTCTGGAATGTGACAAAGAAATGCATTTCCTTGGGTTAGGTTTTCTTAAGCTGAAAAGCTCCAAAGCATAGGACTATGACCACAGGCTTTTGGAGTAAAACCACCAGCATTTTGCCTATAGTTGAATTTTTCTCAGCCAGGAATTGTTTCAGGGAGAGACAGAGGACTTAGAGGTGTCTGAAGTGACAGTTTTAAAAAGAGACATGAGGAGTGGGACTTCCAAGTGATAAAGCAGGATTAAACCTTCAGTGAGAGGTGGGGATTTGGGCCATATCCACTCCTGATTTTTTTTTTTCCTCTCTTTTGGCCCCTTGTTGAACCTCTGCAAACAGATCTTTGCAATAGAGGAATATCTAAACCTTACAAGCCGCAGGACTGTCCTGTGGACACCCAACAGCTATTTTTCAGTGTGTTTTCTAAAGCATTGTGAGCCCATTTCTCACCCTCTGAGCCCTCTTGAAGCCCACTCATTCCTGCTGAGCTGGGTTTTTGGGATGTGCTTGGGGAGAGGGGTTTCTTCATGGGGACATCTCCTTGAGTCCTAGCCAAGGCTTTGGATACTCCTGCTCCCATCTTGTACCAGCCTTGTATGAGTGGTCTCTTGGAGGTAAGATCATTGGGTTTTCCCCTTTGCCTGACTACTGCTGTCCCTATTCCCAAATAGTGCCTGTAAGCAGGAAAATGCTCTTTTTTCCCCCTCTCCTGTGCAGGAACTGGGGCCAGCCTTTCCCATAGAGCTGAGGCTGTATCACTGCTGCTGCACAGCACCACCTCTCCATCTGGCTGTGAGGGCAGGGGAGCAGCAGGGTCCTCCCTGCCTGGCTGGTCCTGCGCAGGCACCAGCAGGTTTTGCTCTGCCATTCCCTGTCTTTGTGGCTTCAGTCAGAACCTTAGGGCTGGCAGAGTGCCCTGCTGAACGATACCATGGGCTAATCATTTACAGTGGAATGTGAAGGCGAAGAAGTGTGTTTTTAATCTTTACAAATGTATCTAGATAAGCCAGGAGACAGACTTATCTTTTGTATTACAAGAAAGGGGGGAAAAATATCCACACCAAGGAACATTGCTGTGCAGTCCTTGGCCTTTTCTTGAGCCTTTGTCTTTCTCTTTGTATCTTGTGCTGTTGAATTAATGGGATATGAACTCTGAATACTTAAGTGGTCTATTAATTTTAATTAGCTTCCTAATAGCTTCTGGACAGTGATCGAACATAATGCTGGGGACTCTGCTGTTTACTTCTTAAACCACAGAGCACTGAGGAGATGCCTGCTGGTGGACAGTTCCTGCCCTGCCTTAGGTGCTGAGCAGCCTCCAGGGCCGGAGGAGTTTTGGGCAGGTTACACCCATTGAGATTGTGAATGTGAGGAGGTGGAGAAACATAGCTGCATGGTTTGATAGCTATGAGTGCCTCCTTCTTTTGAGGGGCTTCATGTCTCCAGTGCTGAGCATGGATGGGATGTCTGGTCTGCCTGGGGCTGAGCAGCCCTGGCGCAAGCTGGTCTTGATGCAGGAATTGCCCATGAGCTGCTCAGTGCAGAGGCTGCTGGTGCTGCTCACCGCCCTGACACCGTGCCAGCAAAGAGCCACATTGTTCTGCAGCCTCCGAGCTGCCGACCAGGGAAGCTTTCCCAGCAGATGGGCCTGTCTGGATTCTGACGGCATCCTCAGCAGGAAGCATAAGGCGGGAGGCTGGGGACGCGGAGGTGAGGAAACCAGCAGCGCTCCTCGCCCTGCGCTGCGCCCGCACGAAGCTGTGAATGGGAGAGAAGTTGCGGAGCTCCCGAGCAGCCGAGGCTGGAGGCAGAGAAATTCTCACTGTTCTAGTTTACTGAAGCTGTGAAAGATGTGATAGATGAATCACTTTTGCAGCAACCTTCTCTGTCACCAGCTTCCCTGAGATGTTAAGCTTTGCTGTACGCAGCGTGTACTTGAGGAAAAGATAGAAGGGATGTTCTCTGAATCAGAGGAGAGTCTGACGCACAGAGACATTTTCAGGGGAATAATTTACATATGCATTCCCTTTCTAAAAATATCAGTCACAGTATTGCCTCTATTTTTGCATGCAAGGCTCTCTAGGCTGGTAGGTGGATAGAACTGGGAATCTGCACTTAGATGGATCCGAATGCCAAAGGTTCGTTGGGGCTGCAGCATGGGATGCCTCGTGCTTTGCTCAGGAGGCAGAGCTTGGAGATGACTAAACTCCAGGTTGGGGGGGACAAAGGATGTATTCAGCCTGACAATACCCCAGATGTCATCCACACATGGTCTCATGACATGGTCTTGATGGACAAAGGTGGGAGGTGGTCTTTGGCTTCTCCCTTCTGGAGAAGGCAGCATGGCTGAGTGAAGGGCAGTGAGCCCCTCTGGGAGGAGTAGGGAAATATGTATGAATGTTTAATTTTCTTGGGTGATGGCTAAGAAAGCTAGTGAGAAACACTGTGTAACACACCATGGTCATTTCCCTGGAGGCTAGTGAGTACACGTGCTCAGCTGAAGGGCCTTTCCCACCACAGCTGCCTATGCATCTCTCCATCCCCCCATCTGCTCATGCTGGAGCCCTGTGGCCCAAGCCCCATGCTGAGAGAGAGGAGGGATGTCAAGGAGTTCCTCTGGCTCTACCTCCTGGCGCTGAGAAGGGATCTGAGTTTTCAGATGCTTTTGACATTGTCCTGCTCAGCTCTTGAAAAGTCAAAGGTAATTTCCCTTTGACAGCAGCAGGAGTGCATCTGGGTCTGCACTGAGCTCAGCCCATAGTTTATAAGTGCTGGAGTTTCATCTCATTGGGTGAAGGATGATGTGGGGTCAGAGCATATTCTGTCATTTCTTCATTTGAAGTGGTCCTTTCTCATGCCCTTTAGTGTGTCTGTGGACATTAACCAAAGTGTGTTCCTGGATTCTAAAGGGACAGGACTGTCCTTTGTGTCCATCCTGGGGATCAGTGAGGGTAACAGGACACTGGAACAGGCTGCCCAGGGAGGTTGTGGAGTCTCTTTCTCTGGAGACATTCAAAACCCACCTGGATGCCTTCCTGTGTAACCTCATCTAGGTGTTCCTGCTCCGGCAGGGGGATTGGACTAGATGATCTTTTGAGGTCCCTTCCAATCCCTGACATTCTGTGATTCTGTGATCAGGTGGGACTGCAGGATAAGACTGCCCTCCTCCCGACGTTAAGGGAGAACCTGTGGCTTGATTTCATAATAAATTAAGTAGTTCAATAGAAACACACATTTAACTTGAACTTCTGTCGTGTAACATCCTACAGAAACAAAGCAGGAGTGCTTTGATGTAACTCCAGCCATCTTTTCCATCCCCAGCTCTCCCATCTGGGATGTACTTTAACCTTTGCCTTTGGACTGGTGGGAAAAGAAAGGGGAGGTGGGGGGAAGGTACAAACTGGCCATTAATAAATGTAGGCTGGAAATAAAACAGGTATTGCTACCACTGGAGGAGTGAGGTTATGGAACAGTTGTGCAGCAATGGTGTGTCTGAGTGTATGTGTGGAGCCCGTGCTATTTTATGATGGAGGCTGATAAATTTATGGAAGGGATTATATAGCCCAGACATGTGTTAGCAGGGACCAGCCACTGCTAGGGATTGTGAGAAGTGAGAGCTACTCTGATGTACAAAGTTTCTTTGTGGTGAAGATTTGGCCAAGCATTGTTTTAGCTCAGAGCCACAGTGGCTGAGCTGGAGTAGGACAGATTTTCTCCAGTGGTGTGCCAGCATTCTCCTCAAGACGGACATCTAGGGCTCTGACTAATGGGGAGAGGAGAGAACATGCAGGGCCACAGCTGAAACACCAGGGAAAATCTGTAAAGTTTTTTTTCTCTTTTCTCTGTGGGTTCTGTTAGTACGCTCAGGAAGTCCCATTAGCACCCACTCACTCCAGTAACATGCATCATTTTACACTTTATTGTGTCTTCTATGAAAAGCTGGTACTGAGGAAGCAGTCTTGTGCTTCTTTGAAATCCTCTGTCAGAAAAAAGCATCACCCTGAACAAACAAACAAGTGCACAAACCCCGAGCATGCCGGAGATTGATTTGTAGCACTTTTCTCCCCCACCTTATCTGTTCAGAAATGTTTTGGCAAGCCGTGAAAAATCAGAGCCCTTTGCTGTCAGATGCAATCTATTTCTGAGGGATGCGTTAAGGGCTCCGGGTGGGTGTTTCGGCTCTGCCAAGGAGCTGAACAATTCCCATTGAAGGGATGCTCATCCAGAGGAGCAAATGCAGCCGGGAAGTATTTTGCAGCCCATGAACAAGGACAGGAGAAGAGCAGTGAGACTGCACCATGCAGGCTGCAGAGAGAGCTGTGGGAAAGAGATGCCCCACCAAATGTAATACAAATGGGAGACAACCTGCCTACTCATTCATATCTAGTATTTTTCTAAGTGTTGCTGTTTTTCTGCATCCCGTTAAGCTTTTTGATTTGTTTCCATCTGTTCAGTATAGATCACTTCTGCAGTTTACTTAAAACACAAATACCCTTTATGAATCTCTACAGATGGTTTTCAAAGACTTATAGAAAGACAAAGATAAGATCAAGAAAATCTTGAGTGTTCGCCTCGGGGGAAAAAAATGGGACAGTCGCTTTGCCTTGCAGCTGCAAGCCACGTCAAATCAGACACTTTGATATGTTTCATTTTCTGTCTGAAGTCTACATCTGAAAGGCAGCCTGGCTTATTTCAGTCAATGCGCAATTTTTGTTAGTTGGGGCTCTTTCTCAGCTTCTAAAAAAGATGCTCATTTGCATCCTAGAACAAAGACAGCACTTTCCCCCCCCTACTTTCAGCGTGTCTTCGCCAAAAACTAATCATGCTGCAAAGTGTGTGTATGTGTATGAAGGGGGTTGTGGTTTTTTTTGAGAAGCTTTCTCCTGCCACGTTGGCCTGAGCTGCAGCAGGGATGGGTGCTCATCTTTTCAGTGGTGGCCTCTGTTGAGGTCTGGTTGCATTTGCACCAAGGCCAGAGTCTCAGTAGCTCAAGCAGGACCCCCAGACCAGAGTTTGGTTGTGCAGGGCCAGTTGGCAGCCGTAGTTGTGCATGGGCTGAGTGAGCAGGGCTAGGGTGTGTCCCCAGCCTCCTGAACCTGTGGGGTGGGATTCAAAACCTGAAGAGCAGTGAGCAATGCAAAGTGTAGAAACAGAAGGGAGAACACAACTGCTTGGCTTGGCCAGTTTCACCTGCTCTTTGCGTTAGCTTCTCCCTCAGGCCAAGACTGTGGCTGGTATAAACTGCATTAACTCTGCTGGCCTCTGTGGGAGATGCTGAACCCTGTCTCTGTGTAATGCACTGTTTGTATTTAAAAAAGCCCCAATCATTTCCCAGAGAAACCACATGAAGTAGGGTAACTGCTAAATTTCTACCACTCTTCATCCGCTTTAGACTCCTTCCTTAAGAGTGAGGGGGGGACTTGCACTTCTTGTCTTTTCCTTTTAGTGCTTCTGGGCTCTTTCCAAAGCCATTTGAAATCAAAGGGACTCTCCCCCGGGCATTAAGGGATGCTTTAATGGGCTCTTGAAGATTTGCCTCAGGCAGGATCAAAATCTCTGCAGAAATTTGAGTATTTGCATTGCAGATAGGGAACTGTCAGAAAAGAGAACATGTCCACCTTAACTGTACAGCATTACTAAGAGCTGTGTGGAAAAAAAAAAAAACCAAACAAACCACCAACTTGTAGGAGTCGTGCACGTTAGCACCGGACTTTATGTGCAAAGACAAGGTGTGTATTGTTTGCCCAATTAAAAAGATAAAACCTGTAGACCACAGTCAGCGAAATGAGCTGTGAAATGAGTGATGACGTGCTGAGCAGGCAGGTGCATGCACAAAAGCATATGCAAACTGTTCCACTGATCTAGAGATGGGTTTATTGCCCGGTCATCAATTTACACTGAGGTTGATTCGGAAATTCATGGCCTACCTTTGTGCTGTGCTCTCAGATAAGCAAAAAGAGCAGCATCCCCTGGGTTTTTCTTGCCTTATGGGGCAGGAATGGTTCTCAAGGGTGGAAAGGCAGGGGCTTGTCAAGGGGGGCTGGCTGGGAGCACTGTCCTGGTACCAGTCACAGTGCCCAGTCTAGGTCTGCTTCTGTGGTGTGCAGGTTCCTCCTTGGAGTGTGTCTTCCACTGGGAGAGATGCATCCAGCTCTGAAATGTGTTGATGTGAAATGAATGCCTTGTATGACCCTCACTCCTAGACATAGGGAGCTAAGTTAGTGAGGCATGGGTGAACAGTTTGGCTCTATTGTCTGGACCCCAGCAGAGAGATTTTTAGACTGAAGTGTCTAAAACTTACAGATTCCTATCCTATATGGATCCAACCAGCTTTCTGTAGAAATGGGTGCTTGTAACAAATTGCTAGATACATGAAGTTTGCAGACGTGATGCTGAACTTGGGTTTGGAGCATCTGTGGACATCTCAAGTTTTGTCAGTGTTTTTTTGTGGGGAGCTGCTCGCCTGGGGCTGTGAGCCCCCAGAAGGGGCATCTCCCACATTTGCAGCGTGAGCAAGAGGTGGCATGAGCCAAAATACTAAATTTAAACCATGGTATGATAGAAATACCAGCAAGTTCTACAAATATGGGCACATACACAGTGTTGCTTGGTGTGAGGATGTTAAAAATCATTTTGCAGGGAAGTCAGAAGACAAGAATGTCGCTCGCGATCTTGCACGCCGAATTTGCAAATGAAGCAGGCTTCCTCTTTCCAGCTTTCTTTATAAGTCACAGAGTGTATGTTTCCTGCAAGATTTTTACAACCATATAAATCAGGCCTTTTCTGATGCATGTGTGGCTTAGGGGTTTAGGATTTGCCTCAAATGGGTGATTTCATAGTTTGCATTAGAAGTCTGTGTTCCTAGAGATTAATGAGTCTCACAGGCTCAGCCATAAGACTTTAACAGAAGACAAATTTGGGTTCATTACTGAACATTTACACCTGAAGACGATAGCCACATTAGATTATTTTGCAGGTAGTGAACTTGTGAACCAAATAATAGTTGGAAATATTCAAACTGCTTGAATTGAGCATGTAATCCATGATGAATAATGTCATCTGATGAAACTTGTCAAGAGATAACTATGGCTTGATCATTAGCCGCTGAATTTGCTGCTCCTGATCTCGAGTAATAGAGACGTGCTTTTTAACCAAGAGGTTCAGGAAATATGGAGTTCATAAAGCAAATACATCTGCTAGCTGGGCTTGCAATGGATTTCCCACTCCAACCAGGCTCACTGACAGTTGTCTCCAAAGAACATTCATTTCAAAAGCCAGGCTGAGAGCATGGCTGAGACAAATTGGTTTTCAAATTAGACTGATTACAGATTTTTTTTCTTTCTTGTAACACTCATTCTGTGAAATTTCCCTTTCTCAGACTTCAGAGAGTCTCAAACTAAAGCTTCAGATCTAAGCCCTGCCAAACCTCCAAATTTTTTCCGTTCTGACCGCTCTCAATTTAAGGGAACGGTGGTTACCTCCTGGAGAGACCCTCACCTAACGTGAGGCAGCAGAGAGCTGCTGGAAGCAACTGCACTTCTGAAACAGGGAGAAGAAAAAGGCTGAAAAGAAAGAGGGATAATCAGCTGAGCTGAAATTTCAGGGTTTTGTCCTTTGGCTTTCCGAACAAAGTTTTATTGTAGGACAAAGAGAGAGAAAGGACTTCTGGTCACTGACTGTAACGCTTTTTAACTGATGCAGATCAAAAAGGAGTTTTTTTAAAGTAGATGAGTGTGTGCGTGGGTGCCCATATGCACAATGCAGGGGAGGTCTCTTGAGACTGATATCAGAGAAAAGAGGGGAAATAGAAGATATTAATTACCAAGTTAGTACAAACGTTCAGTTGCTGTATGATGGAAAAGAGAAAGCATTGCTGTTGCCCTGTAGAGGATCTCGTAACGTTCCCCTTCCTGCCCCTTCTAACACCCAGCTGAAGTTGTCATGTTCTCATCCCTGTAAGCAGAAGGGACACCCCCCCCCAAGCCCCTAGAAAGTCCCTGCCTGGGCATGTGGATGCATGAGAACTCAGGAAGGCCTTAGTTAAGCAAAATCTATAGAAATATGTCACATGTTGTACCAAGTCTTCATGAGGTCTGTTGTGATGTCACTCTAGACAGAATGATTCACTTTATAAAGGATTGACCCCCCCTATCCCAAAGGAATGGCTGCCCCTCACTAGAGCACTTGGATTGTGTGGAATTGCTCCTTGTTTCCAACGTGCCTCTGATGCTGCATGTGGTTATTTTCTGAGAATAGAGGAAAGGATGGAGAAGGGAGAAGACAAGAGGGACTGAGTATGGTACAGCCTTGCAGTGACATCAAATCCTGGAACTATTCAACCCGGGGACTCTCCTTGATGTAACACATCCCCATAAGGTACATTAATAGCACTGACCTTGTACTTTCAGTGCCTCTATTTGCTAATTTAAAAAAATTTTATCCATAGTCAAAAGAATTTCTTTCTAATATGCCAAAAGTGCTGTTAAAATAAAGAAAATCAAAGCCCCCAGGTTTATTCTTGACTTTGCCCGTAGCCATACACTGTACCCATGCCGTTGCTGCTGCTCTTTCCCAGCCACTGCAGGCTTTTGATGAAGCTGAGTTACGACCACAGCTGTGAAATACCGTATGGTATTCATGATGTGGGGATGTGGTTCTCATAATGAATTCAATTAAGCGGTGTGTTAAAATGCATGATGCACAGCACCGTATCCCCCACTGGTCACAGTGTCTCAGCAGCTGTGTGCCATTGACTCTGTGCCCTTCGCCTTGGAGGTTGCTTCATCTTGTCTTTGGTTGTCTCCATCGGGTACCTACTGTTGGTTCACCACAGTTAAAGTGTTGTAGATTGAGAAGATGCTACTTGGTACCATTGCAGATCCAGGGGAGGATGAGCAGGGCGTGGATCCAGGTGTGCTTGGAGGATGGAGATGGCTTTGTGTGGTGGAGAGAATGTTTATGTTCTCAGCAATGACAAAGGAAGGGAGGGACAGGAAGCATTTGGGGGCAGGCAGAAGTTTTGGCCGAAGTAAGAGTTAACTGATGATAAGACACTCACAAGGGGAGACAATTTGTGAGCTGAGATTTTATTTTTGCCTTCCTATTCCTGGTCTTTGCTCTAGGAAACTGAACAGTGCAGCCATCAGTTCATCCTGCCACACGCAAGAACACAGTTTTCAAAATCTATCCTTAGCTTTTAGGACCTCTGGGGAGACTTTAAAGCAGTGTTTGAAACAAATCCCTCATGCATAAAGTAATCAGGTTTTTCTACTCACCTTTTAGAAACCCCCTGTCAGTTCCCTGCTGAGCCGGGATGCTCTGCCAAGGGGCTGTGCCCCAGGAGGGAGTGTGAGCACAGTGATAACACAACTGTGCTGTGATCACCCTCTCCTCCTTTATGATATATGAAGACACGTATTCACCTGGTAAAGAGGGATGACCAGGCTGTGGGGAAAAAAAAAAGAAATAAAACTGAGTCCCAGTACTGTAGAGAGATCAGAACAGAGATCTTACTTTGATGAATAAGAAATTCACCAACTAAAAAATGGTCCTTGGGATACACATTCACTCTGTCTGCAAAAGGGGGAATGTGCGGCATGTGTATTTATTTTTAAGAAAGCAATAAAGCACCTTGAAAGAAATGTTATAAAATGTTCCAACAGCCACCAGCTGTTTGCAATTTTGCTCAACTACTAGATGTAAAATGCTGGTTGCATAGTATGCTGCTGTAAGGAATTAGCTCCTTCAAATGTCCTTCTGAGTCTTGATGTTGTCTTATTCAACAGCCATCTTTGCCTGAGAAATTTTTAACTTGAGAGATCCTTTCCCTGTCTGTTAGTAAACATTTGGATAACCTTTCACAGTGTAAGCAGTCTCCTCTTCCACAGATGAGCTCAGTCACTGTTCCCTGTGCTCAGATTCTCCTGAAATTTCAGCTCCAAACTAGGTTCCTGGGTGATCTGCTGCAAATGTCGCTTGATATCTGTCTTAGAAATGTTTTAGAGAGATGTAGTTGGATGAAACATTGCTATTTTCAAAGAATTAACTTCAGATGACCCCCTGGAAGAGCTCATACTCCCTGTTTTGTTATTCTGCCTCCAGCAGTTTGTTTTATTGCAAGCCCTCAAAAAAATTCTCATCCCTAGGGAACACCTCCAGTGGGTTAGACAGTGACTGAGCCTCATCCCAGACATATAAAACAAGGCTGTGCTTGCTCACACAGGTGCAGCGTGGCCGACCTGGCTCTGGGAGCCCCCTTCCCCACTCCAGCAGGCCCTGGCATGCTGATGGTGCCTGTCCAACGTGGGGAGCCTGCCAGAGCCTGGCTGTGTGCTGGAAGGCAGCGGGATTTAACTGAGGGTGAGCTCCTCCACGGCACTCAGACAGGTCTGTCAGAGCTGGGCAGGGCACTAGAAGTGGGATGACCTCTCTCTGGCAGTTTTTCTGGTCGATGATGCAATGACACCCTAATTGTGTAAAAAGTGTTTTTAGGAAGACGTGGTCTCTGGCACTCCCTTACGAAACAAGAGCAGAGTTGGGTTTTTTCTGATGTTTTTAAGGTGGCTGGACTTGCCAAGGCCTCCCTGTTACAAATCAAAGTCTCCTGGGGAAGACCATGTTGTGAGCAGTGATGCTGTTTGTGGACGCCCTTCTCTTTGCTGGCTTGCTTCACCAGCCTGCTGACCAGAGGAGTTCTGTCCGATGTGGTGGTGTATTAGCAATATTCAGCCTGTTAAAACCTTTGCTGGCTTGAGGAGCACTGCTTTGAGCTGGGGCTGCTGCTTCTAAGAGGATATCAAAGCACTTGGTCATTGAGGATCACAGGGAAACTGTCACTATGTGTGTGATGGCTGAGGAGGACTCAGCAGACAATGGTGAGTGTGGGGTTGAGCAGTTATCCACAGGGTCAGCTGTGCCTGCAGACACACAGCTGAGTTGTCTCAGCTGGCAGCAATGCAAGGAAGAGTGTGTAGGGAATGGTATGGGAAGAGATAAGTCTGGTGTTTGGCATCGTCATTGCTGAAGAGCAGTTCCCAGGACAGAGTGAGTGTACCAACAGCAGTGGAAAACCAAAGCTGGATGAGAAGTGAGGCAGAAGCACATATTTCCTGGCAAAACACACGTACAAGGTCCTGTGGAGGATCTTGCTACCCGCCATACAGCTGGAAAGGGTGGTGCTTGGAGATAGTTTGCTTGCTGAGAAGTGATGGGGGTGTAGGAGTATTCACACGACCCAGATTTTGATAAAGATGTTTTGATAGAAACACACAGGCACAGTGAAAAGAAAGTCTGTGATGAATGTTATATTTGCTGGGACCTTTTAGCTGCTGCAACGGAAACTGCAGTAAACCAATGTTCCATCCAAACCTGGGTGGGGCTGGTGTGGCTCTGGGTCTCGTACCAGTCCCAGTGCTGGCCCCAGGAGACCCTGGGCAAACTGCTCTTGGTTTTTGAAGTGTCAGGTCTCTGCCACAACCCTGGTTCTGTACGCACATGTCAGGTTTTCTATCCTAAATCTTTTCATGTGAATAAGCAAGATGAAAATAGTTTAACATGAGCGTTTCTCAATTCCACAAGTGCATTTCTTTCCCCTAGTCTGAATCATAGAGGAAAAAAATTGTCAGAGCTTCAGCTACGAAGAGTAGAAAGCTGGTATTATACCTCGTAAAACAAGTGGTATAAACTAGAGCCATGTATAATGCTGAGTGGGCAACTCTGCAGCTAAAGTGCAATAGATTATCTCGAGCTTGAGTGTTGAGGACCATCAGTCATGTGGTTTCCAAGAAACTTAAGATTTAGATTGAGAAATGATTTGCAGAGAAAAACTCTGTGACTGCAGAAGGGGGAAAAAAAAAGGCACATTTTAACAGAGATCCATTAACTAACATGACCTGGGCAGCACACTTGTAAAATACTTTCTTTTTCTACATGATGAAATCTGTGTAGTTTATCTATTAATTCCTGTCCTGCCTCCAAAGTTAGTTGCTTTGAAGGATAATGAATGAGAAACGAGTTAAAACCAGGTTGTAAGTGGCTTTCTTACAGGATTCCCAGGGGTCTAGGGCCATTTAGCCAGCTACCATCTCTGCTTTCTCCTTGCAGAGGCAGACTGCTCAGCACAGCAGAGCAGAAGAAAGGCTCTTCACCTAACAATTAATTTGTGTGACAAGTTGTGGTACAAAGAAAGAAAGCAGCAGAAGAAAGGAGTTTCCTTTGTTGCTTGTTTATTCTTGAAACACGCTTTGTGCACCTGACACATTTGCTGGCTTCATTCTGGATCTAATGCAAGAAATTGGCACAGTCTTACTACTGTGGTTAATTTTAAATGCAACAAGATCACGCTACGGTACTTGACACATCTCTAAGAGCAACATCATGACACTGTTGACACTGAACGTTCAGTAATGGCATCTGCTGCCAAACTCAAATGTAAAATGAGCGGGATAACAACAGCAGCATTTAAAAAACTTCATTCAAGGGAGCATTTAAAATTTTATCAGGTCTAACTGGCACGGTACATTTGTAATTGTGGAGAATATCCAGTTTCTGTTGCTTACTCACAAGCTTCAATGTGCAAGCCAAGGACAGCTCCATCCCCCGAGGCAGGGAAACCCAGAGGTGCAGCAGCTGAGCACACATGCAAACATCTGTCCTCGCAGGATTGTGGTGCCTGGCTGGGCTCATTCAAGGACTTAGCTCCTGATTTGTTTGCTTTTTTTTTTTTTTCTTCCAAGCTGAAGCTTAGTTATTGAGTTATTAATGGTCTTAAAGCAGTTGTATAGATATTTTAGAATGTATTGCTTTAGCTTTTCAGTCAATAAAATAAAATATAATAACGTAAAATGAAAATCAAAGTTCTATAAATAAATATGGCTGAGTTAATCATTAGCTAATGATCTGTTTGTGAGGATGTAAGCAGAAAAGAATTAGTCTTTTCTGTGCTATTGCTGAGAACATTTCTAAGTGTGGATGCAGTTATATTGGTTTAAATCTTCTCCACAAATACAGCTATAGTGTAAACAATTTATACAAATATAACTTCAGTCACACTTTTGCTAACACAAGCTACTTTCCTAAAAAGCACTCCTATTTAAATATTTATATTTTAAAAAAATGGTGGGTTTTAAAACACATACTTAGCTCTGAATCTGTAAGTCACTCATTTAAACCAGCAGGGCTCCTATTTTTGGAGATGGTGAGAGAAGAATTGTAGGGAAAGATATATATTTTTTTTTATTTTTTTTTTTCACTGATGTTTCAAATCCTGTTCCCTCCCGGCAGGGAACTGTGGTAGAATGAATTGACATGTTTTAAGTCCCGATGGGTTTCCAATACCTGTATATCAGTGGCATTTGAAATTTAAACATTATGAATGTTGAAATTTTTATTTGGGTGAAGGTTATGGGTTTTAATTTTTTAAGTGGTTCTACTCACAGAATTAGGGTTTGCAGGACTTTAAGTACTTGTTCGAGGCCAAAGGGGAGCAAAGGAGAGAGAGACTTTTTTCATGCTCTCTGTGCAACCTGCAGTGGAAATCCTGAGTGGGGCTTTGCTGTACAACCTCAATTCAGTGATGATGATAATAAGTTCCTCTAGTTGTTAAGTATGGCTAATAAAGTTGAAAAACACCTTTTGAAAAATGATTAGGTAGATAATAAAGTATGTCAACTTGAAAATATGCATTCTTCATGTGATGACTGGAGATAGTTTATCACTTTATGAGTGACACATCCATTTATAAATATTTATTCTCTCCAGTGGTACTGATAAATCTTTTGAGCCTATAAGCCCATTGATACATACACAGTAATATAATTTGTCTTTCCAATGCATTTTATTTATTATTGACTAATTGCCTGCCAGATTGTAAATATGATAAGGGTGGCATTGTGCTTTGATTAACTGTATGTTAAAGTACCCAGAGGAATTTAGATCTAGCTCTGAGCAAAGACATCCAAGGCAATAAATTGTATATTTTGAAATCAGCTATGCAGGATGGAGCTGCAGTGCTAGTTAAACAAGCTGAGCAGAGGCATTTTCCAGAGCAGTTTATTTTGATTAATGGGTTCCCAAAAGCCTCTTGCTGCTGTTTACAATGGATTTGCCGTAATATTTACAATAAACTGGGGTTAGTCAAGAGAGTTTTAATGTACTTCAGCAGGTTACTTGCACTTCACAAACCTGGGGCAGGAAGTATGGTGCAAAGTCAAACGGGGAAATGTTTTGTCCTTTTTCTGGCACACACGTGGGTGTTTTACTTCTTTCTCTCCCTCCAGCTCCCCTCTCAGACGTTTTCTGAACCAAATGTTTAAAACCGGCTTAACACATCTTGAACCATCTATGTGATGACTGGAGATAATTTATCACATTAGAGCTGACACACCATTTATAAATATTTATTCTCTGTGGTGGCACTGATAAATGGGCTGAGCACTGGGGCCTCTGGCAGAGGCTCGCAGCGATGTTCCCCTTCCTCCCTCCTCCTCCTCCTCCTCCCTGAGTGAGCGGCTCCAGCACTGGCCTGCCTGGGCAGGCTGGGAACACGAGCAGGGCAGCAGGATCTCTTGATTAACTTCATCAAAATGCTTTGAATTAGGACATGCTGGACCTTGTCAATCAGCTGTTCTCAAACATCTCGGGCAATGAAATTCAGTATTTTCCAGGGCACAAAAGCTGTAGCAGGGGGAGGTTTCTGAGCCAGGTTGCTCTTAACACCCACCACAAACAGGTGTGCTTGCTCCTGGCTGCATTTTCATATCTTGAAGCCATAAAGGCTAAATGCTATTGTGCTGCCCAAATAAGAATCCCTCTGTGGAAGGTACTTGCCTGAAATACAGCAGGAGATGGGCGATGTGTTAATTGTCAGCTGTGTTTTGCCCTGCCCCTGCCCGCCAGCACTGCAGCACTACCAGCCCCTCGGCTCGCTCCTTCTCTCCTCAAAATTGAACTAGTTTGTCAGGCCATATTTATGCACCATGTAATTTGACAGAAATTCTATTGTAATTAGCACCCACTAATCACTGTCAGTAATGTTAGTTAGCTAATTGTACCTTGGGCATTAAAAACCAAAGCAAACCCTAACCCAGTACATAATTTTGTCAACATAGATGAAATAGCAAAATGTGTGTGTTCTCCAGAGGGATGTGGCCAGGGAGATGGTGACATGTGCTATTGTCTCCTTTTGAGTCCTGCAGAAACATCTCCCTTGGGAGCCTTCTGGACCTTCTCCAGAGGTCTTGTAACTTGAACTTGTGAGTAGTTTGTGGATGGTGTCTTGTAAACAGGCAGGAGAAGGGTGAACTTTGCAGGACTGGTGCATGAAATCCCCAGGATTAGAGAGCTCCAGAGGCAAAAATGAAAGCAGGAGCCAGGGATAGATATTGTTCTGATGGATGGGCCAAGTCAAGGAAGGGTTTGGCATTTCCAACTAGGAGTAATGTTCTTGTTCAGAATTATTTTTTTTTTCTCTAAACACTTATTTCTTTACACTTAAAAATGGAATGCTATCATCCAGAGCTATTGCAGCAGCCTTTCCTCCATGGACGCAGGATAATCTAGCTCCCTTTGATTTCCATTATGCTTTCCAGTGGATCAGAGATGTAATTAATTAATTGATTTTTGCTGCCAGTCCCCTAATTAACACTAAATAAAAATTCATGCCAGGGTTAATAGCTTTAAAGGTTGGAGGCAGGAGCTTCTGCTGCTCAGGTCCGTTGTCCATTCAGCAGTGCATTTGGGTTCTATTCTCTGTCATGCTTTTAATTCCTAATCGATTGAAAGTTAATTTTGTTCTTAACCAAAAGGGAGCCAGAAATGGGTTACTGTTACACAACTGGTTTTGCTTTGCAGCCTTTACGAGGCTGTGTTCACAGCACAGTTATAACACCAGTAAGCAAACTGGGATAGCATGGTAGGGACATGATCCTGGTGTAATCACAATCCCCTAAACCAGTGAGATTTATGCTGTGGATAGGCTTAAACCTTGTGCTCCCAATATGTAGTGTAAATGCTGTGCTCTCTGCTCTTTATTGTGGTGGATAATTAACATGTGGCTCCATGGTGCTTTGAGGATATGAAGTGTTTGGTAACATTATGTAAGGACTAGTAGAATTTTGCTAAGAAAAGGTCAGGTCATTTTTATCCATTATCTCTTAGTAGACAATAAAATGGCAACAAACTAGACAGAATTATTGAAAATATAGCTTTATGTGTTGTTAAATGAATTACCTGAACAATCTCACTCCCTCTTGGGAGCAGGAACGTTGAAATGCCTCCGAAACCCAGACTGAGCCTGTGAAAGGTGGCCAGGCCCCGCACTCCTGATTAGGGCTCCTGGCTTTTGATAAGCCATTAAACTCTTGAAAATGTCCATGTGAAATTGAGCAGAAAAAACTTTAAAATCTTCTCTAGTAGCCTTAAAAAATGGAAGAGAAATAAGAAAGAATTCTCTTTCTTTCTCACTGCTGCTTGCACTTTTATGTCCCTGCGACTACTTGGCTCAGTATCTTCCCTTCCCTGGCTGTACGTAGGAGAATCACTGAAGCTCCTTCTAAAGTATATTGAGAAGATATTCAGAACCAACATCCTAAGCAGTGAAATATGGCCCTATTTCACCAAAATGAGATTTGATAAAGACCTCTTCAGAGTGGCTGTGTAACGTTATATGAATTATTTTCAATCAGTGAAGAATTTAGTTTATGAGATTGAAGCAATTCAGATATGAATGAGTACCTCCAAGACTAATATCCTGTAATTGTTGTTCATTGTGTTTGGGCAAACCCTGGGGAAAGTTCATGGTCAAAGGGGTTTTGCATTCTCCTAGTTGTTAGCAGTACTACTTTTCTGAAACATGGAAGTATTCATCTTCATAGATCTTCCACTTTCCACTGCCTCATGTTCTCACTTGCCCATATGCAAGAATTATTTTAGCAGCTGTGCTGCTGCTGTGCTGTACCTCAGAGCCCTCAAATCGGTAGCTTGCTGCTGAGCAATGGGGAAGTCAAGCTAAAATCCTTGTTCCTGTCTCTTCTTTTTGTGTGTGTCTGAGCATTTGCAGCACTGAGCAGTCTGGAAAGGAGAAAAAAAACTAATTTCAACTAAATGACTAACATGCATTTTATCCAGTCCATCCCTCCTAGGCTTTAAAATAGTATGTTTATTTAAGCTGCAGGGTGGTGCAAGTTGCAAGGTGTTTGCAGGCATGTAGCATGCTCTGTCTCAGTTGGGATCACTATAGTTAATCCCCAAACATTCACCTCTGATTTTATCTTAAATTTTTGTTGTTGTTGTTATCAACTTCATTCTTTGGTCCAATTGGAGTATCAGTTCCATGCTCTTACTTTAACGATCTGCTGCTCATTTGCTTCTCTGCACAAACACTGTGCTCGGGATACTGCCAGCCTTTAGCCTTGGCCATACTAATACATAATGCAGAAGATAAAAGCCAGTGTAACAGAAAAGAGGTCCCAGGGAGAATACAAACCATGACAAAATAAGAAGGAAGCAGATGGTTAGGTATTAAACTGCAGTAATAAAATAACATCTGGCAGAATATCACACACATGCACTGATGCCCATCTGAAGAGTGCACTGATTTAAGTAATATGTTTCTCATTTTGGTGCAATTAACACCAAAATTTGCATAGCAAACAGTGGCAGAGCACACAGAAGCTTCTTTTGAAAAATACAATCCAAATATGTCTTTTCTACAAGGAGATTGGCTGTAACAGACATTGATGGCTTTCTATACTGTGGTGTAAAGCAATTAATGAGTCATACCTTCCTGCTGGACAGAGAGCCCATTATTCTGTTTACATGCGGCCTGGCAGATGTACTTGTTAGCAGGGCTGGAAATTAAAAGATAAAAGGGGAATAGCATTTGACCAAGTGGAACATCGCCACAGAGAAAAGGATGCTGTGCAGACTGGGTAGATCTCTAAAACCACATGCAGGCAGATCTGACTGCCTCAGATCCTCTCCCAAGTTTCTCTTTGTGTGTGCTAGGGAAAGAGAAACCTTGGGGCTGGGTTTTTCAAAGGAAGTTGGAGGGAAGATGAAATTCCCGCCTGGTTTAACAAGCCACATGACAGCACCAAATACCCTGCAGACAGGCAGGTTGTGTCTTTCACAAGCCTCGACCTGCCCACAAACTGAGCCTGGGGCCAGAAAAGCCTGATGAAAGAACATTTAATTTGTGTTGCTGAGCATGTGAAGTGCTGAGGAAGAGATGTACTGGAAAACTGGATGATGGGAGCACTCGGGAGCTGTAGGGTGGTGGGGATGGAGCTGGCCATTGGTGCAGGCATCAGCACGGGGCTGGTTTGAGCTGTGATCTCCCTGGGATGGATTCTGCTTCCAGCATGGGCCATGAGCAGGGGATGGAGCTGTTCTGTGGTGGAGCTTGCAGGCCCCTTCACCGCCAGCTTTAATAACACCTCCATGTCCGAATGGATGTGTGTGTTGGGAAGGCTCCCAGTAGGATCCTCCTGCTGTGGACATTTACTCAGCAGTGCCATGTTTGACAGAACACACTTCACTGGACAGATGTATTTGCAGTTTGGAGATGGAGAGCTGCTGCATGACTTGCATGCTGGAAGCTGCATCTGGGGTACTTTGGGATTTTGCCTTTATCCACAGTAGAATGCGGTGTGTTAAAACTCCCTGAGCAGTTTCAGCAGTAGCACACATTGCCGTCCTGTGGAAGCAAATACCTGATAAAGTAGGCAATGGTTCACTCATTAAAACCCCATAAAAATAGTAGCAGGTGGCAGATATAAGATTGCTAGTGTGATGTGCTGTGTGAAAAAAAGCCTGTCCTGTCTCTGCTCCAGCAAAGGGAGCAGCAGTTTTCCAGCTGCTGAGGACTGGTCTGCACTGGAGCCTGGCATGTGTTTCAGCATAAATGTCACCTCCATTTGGAAACTTCCAGTCTAGCTTGGAATAAAAGCCATTTTGTTCTGGGATTCCCTGGGAAATAGTCTTGAAAAAGAAAAGAAGCATGGGAGGAGCTTTGCCTCCATATACCTGCTTATGCCTGGGAGTGCAGGAGGGAGCTGGGTGGCAAACATCTGTCCTCAGCTCTGCAAGAGGGGAGGGTGCACAACCCCCTGGCACAGGCAAAGGCTTTGCCAAGTATCTAGGAAGGTCTGACCACCTGAGCCAGGCTTGGCTGCTGTGAAGTCACGTACACTGAATTTTCTCGGTGTAATTGGTCTTTGTGTGTGCTCCCAACGTGGCACAGCTGGCAGC
Organism: Brachypteracias leptosomus; assembly: GCA_013401335.1. NCBI lineage: Eukaryota > Metazoa > Chordata > Aves > Coraciiformes > Brachypteraciidae > Brachypteracias > Brachypteracias leptosomus. The sequence goes on along the minus strand of VYZX01021029.1, from coordinate 39,449 downwards.
TGCTCTGCCTTCTGCAGCACGGCTGGGCTGGCCGAGCAGCGTGCCGGGCTCCAGGCAAGGGAGAGTGTGTTTCTCTCTGTTTTGCTGTGTTCACTGAAAGGCCTGATCTTGCTTCTTTTGAAAATAGTGACAATAGTCCCATTGATTTCCTTAGAAGAAAGGAGTGGGAACATGTCTAAAGTTCTTCTTCTTTCAATAAAATGGAACAAAGGTACGCTTTCAACACACCTTTATTCCGTTTCCTTCTGCATTTTGTATAGGGGTTATCTGCTGGAAGTCTACATCACCCCTTGCACAGAGACATCCACATTTTGACATGAGCCCCTGAATGCCATCATATTTCAAGTGAGAATGTGGTGATTTACTTCTATCAAGTAAAACATTTAGGTCACATGGTATCTACTTTCCTATGACAATCTTTACAAGTAGGAATAATGAGGATGCTCTTCTGGTGTGTGTTTTTCTTAGAGCTGTAGCAGATCTAGGACACTAACAGAAGAAGCTGAGGGGAGTCTGAAAGCTAGAAGGATATTTATGGGTGGAAAGGGTTATTTGTATTAACAGAAATGTACACTACTGCAGCATCTCTGAGGAATATTAACAGGCAGAATTTTGCAGTTTTAGGGGCTGTGATGCAAACAGCAATCTTTCTGCAGTAGTTAATTGTCTTGAAATCTGATTTCCAAAGGTAGCAGCCTTAATTTGGTTTGTTCTTTGCTGGAGATCCCCTGGGAGCGTGAGCTTCAGTCTCCAATAAATCAGGAGAGCAACATGCACTGTGGGCTGAGTCTCAGACACGCTGGGAATATCTCTTTCCTCTCAGTGGGCTTTGGATGGAGCCTTTGACTAAAAAGGATATTATTAGAAGAGCCTTAATTCTTATTTCTAAGGAAATACTGTGTTTAAAGCAGTACTGCTGCCAAAACCAGGGAATGAATGCCTGCTCTGCAGTTTGCTTGCTCCTGCAGACCACCTCCTCCCTCTGCCAAACTGCAGTCCTGCGGGGATATGGCAACTTTGATCTGCGTGAGCCAACGTTCACGGTTCAGGGTATTGTGGTCCCGCGTATTCCCAGGGGCACAGCCACTGAGAACAAGCCAACATCCTTCCCGGAATAACTCTAACCAAATCTATACAAGCATATCTCTGACCCAGGGACCTCTGGAGTCAATGAGCTCTTTTGACTGCAAAATCTCACACTGAGCACATAACCTTTACTTTTGCTGGGTTTCTGCTAGGTTTAAACACTCCACTCTAATGCAACATGGGGCTCTGACTGTGGCTGAGGAGCAGGCGATGGGGTGAATATGGAAACATTTGCAGAAGATTTCCCTATTCCAGCTAGTTTTACTTTGATTTTTGCATTTCCCTAGGTTACGTTCTGAAGATGGTTTAATTTCCTATGTGCTGCTTGTATTTTGCTTCTATTTCTTCTCTTCAGCCTCCCTCAATGATATCCTAGTGCCTGCCTTCTCAACAGTAATAATAATAGCTGCAATATATTTAATAGCTACCCACTGCCAGCCTCTCTCAGCCTTCTCCACAGATTCCCCAAGGTACCAGCTGCATAATGCATTTCCCAGCTAGAAATCAGACCTTGCTAGGATCTGCTCTCTTGAAAAAACTCTTTCCTGGCAGGCTCCCCAGCTCTGTGAGAATCAGCGGTGTGTGCAGAGGCACTGGGAGAGGTGGTTTCCTTTCTGTTTGTGGGTGTGAAGCACAAGGCTTGGAGCTACATCAGCTGCTGCAGGCAAACAAGGTCGCCCTTGCCACCCAAAGCAGTGCCAAAATTACCCATCCCCTCTCTGCAGGGGCACTGAGGGGACACTTCATCCTGGCCCCAGCCATCCAAGCCAGTGAGGAGCAGAGGTGCAGGCATGAAGCTGGGTGGTGCGAAGGAGATTTTGGTATGAGAAACAGGAAAATGCAGAAAACAGCACAGCAAGAGCATGAATGAAGAAAATCTGTTAAATCTTCCTATGGTCAACTCAACCCAATTAACCCAACTGACCAGAAGCAATTGGTGTGGCCATCCTGACCTTTCAAAGGCCATGATCTGACCAGCTTCCCACTCTACCCTAAAAAAATTGCTGGATGTGAGGGCAATGGGGTATTTGCATTTACCTTAAATTTTAATCTCTTCAAGAAGCAGCAACTCATTTCATTATTTATTTATTTGCCTTTATATACAAGCAAAGAATGATTTAAAGCAATTTGCTCATATGAATTTCTGCACCTTCTGGTGTCCTTCAGGACAGGCTTGTTTTACAGAGGAGAAACTCATCAAATGACTCGCTGAAGGTTTAATAAAAAAAGAAAGGAAAAGGCCATGGTAGAGCTGGGAAATGAACCCAGGAATGTTGACTTTGAACTACATGAAACCAGTTGCACTACAGTAGCATACTTGGTACTTTTGCTTGGTTTTCAGCCACAGCTTTAAAGTTTGGCCAACAGAGTTAAGAAGTCAGGAGGGGGGTAATTTTTATTCTTCAGATGAGGAGACTGAGAAATCTAAAAGCGTGGTGCTCACAATAAGTTATTATTGCTCTTTATTTGATGGAGTGACTCATATAGCACACAGCTTCAAGAACAGGTTTGGAGAAAGCTATAGCTGAAAACACAGCCAGCTGTAAAAAGCTAGCCATTTCCTACCCAGTATCTACTTCAAAAGAGTAAAATAGATGTCTCCTTTTTTCTATCCAAAAAGTCACTGCAGAAGCAGCTTTCTTTTGTTATCTTCCAATAAATGTGTCTCTGTAATAGTGGAATTTACTGCTGGGGGTGTGTGTTTCTCACCACTGCTTCCCCTTACAAAGGAGCTAATCTATCTTGTGCTGGGAGAAGGCAAATGATGTCATGTTTCCTGTATTTCAGCCTACTTTCCAGCTGCTGCAGAAAGGCAGGGCTATAGGTAAACACTTCACTCTGCAAGAGCAGGGCAGGAGCTGCCTGCCCCTGGCTGAGCTGGGGCTGGGCTGGGTTAGGGCTCTGGGAGCAGACGGATGGTCACAGCATCTGTGCGACACCTCCATGGAAGCCTGGCTTGGCTTGTTTTCTTGCTGGCTGGGTGAGCAGCCCAAGCCCATGGAGATGAAGCAGATTGGGATGTGGAAGCGCTGGGGAGCCAGCATCCTCCTTGCCTGTGCCCTGGCCTGCCAGCAGCACCGGCTGGGGCAAGGAGCCTGGCGAGTCGGGACGCTCTGCCTTGGCACAGCCCCGCATGGAAAGTTTGCAGAGCACCGTCTGAACTAGTTTTACTTCCAGCAAGAGAGTCCTTGACGTTCATTCAGGCTAAATTCTCTCTCACATTTTAATCAATGAAATGGAAAAACAACAAAACAGGAATGCATAAGCAAGTCTGATTTCTCTTTTTATTTTTTCTATCAGCAATCTCTAACCAGCCCAGGATAGCACCGCCCGCGTGCCGGCTTCGCCCAGGCAATTATCACAACTGCAGATTGAATCATTATGCATGCGAGGACCCGTCTGGTACCTGCCACATGCAATGACTCAATCCCTCTGCAGGTGCATGTGGCTGCCTCCTGCGCACACCCCCACCCGCTCCTTGTGCTGCGGGGCCCTGGAGCTTTCCACCACCCAGTGGAAGATCCATCTCCTTCCACCAGGCCACTGTCTCCTCTCCCCAAAGACAAGACTGAGCGCCAAGGGTTTGCAGAGAGGAGGCTTCATGCCCTTAACCTCTGAGCCACGTGCTGGCTGCAAGGAGGCTCCCCAGGGTGCTGGGACCCTCTGCGCTGGTGTGGGGTGCTGGAGGGCTGCAAGTGATGGCAGATGTCCTCTACTGCACCCTGCTCTCCACTGACCACATTTCAGAAGCCAGGGTGTTTGAAGGAGGGTGCAGTCTGAAGCCTCGCTTTTCCCCACTCTATTGGCAACAGCCCTTCCTTGGTGACTTCACCCCCCAACCAGCACAGTCCCTTTCCCCAGGAGAGCTGCCTGCAGCCCCGTGGCTCTGCTGCTGCAGCTTTGCTTCTCTGAAATTCTATCTCTTGCTTGTGTACCCGCAGAATATGACTTTCTTTATATATTATACCTTGAGTGCAATACAAGAAAATAAAAATGAGTAACAGCTTGTTTGCCAGCCCTGGATGGAGCAAAAATTTTGATGAATGGACAGACTACTTTCATGAAAAAGAGCATGAATAATTTGCAATGAATAATATTCAAGTGTTACCTTTTTTTTCCACTCATAAATTGCCTGCAAATTTTTTTTTCCCCAAGCAGTTAGTCACCAGAGCAAATATAGAGCAGCTTGTTGGAAGCATTTGTTTTCTGCTCCTCTGAGCTGTGGTTAGACACACTGGTCACTCTGATTGATGGGGAAACTCGTACTAGCAAGTTTCTTTGGTTGACACCTTGAGGTTACTGGGGCTTTGCATATATTTCTTTCACAAGCAATGGCATATGCTGAAAAAGCTGTTTGTTTGTTACTTTTCATAATTTATAAATTATTGCTTCTGCAAGTCTCAACCACCGTTGGAGCTTGATAGAGACCCAGGTTAAGAATGAAGTATTTTATGAAAAATACATGTAGATCTTTATGCTGCTGGAAAGTCACAGTTCACCATTTCCCCTCATTTCTCTGGAGTTCTGCTGTTAAAAAATAACATGCTTCCATCTTTGTGGAGAAGTTTTGTGGAGGTGGAGGGTGAGAAAAGGAGTGATGGGGTATGGGTGAGGCTATCACTGTTTGCCCTGCTTGTATTCATATAGCAGGTTACCTCTTCTGACCTACACATGTAGAATAGCTGGGGGTTTGATTTCACCCTTCCACTCCCCTGTCTTTCATCACCTTTGGTGAGGGACACACATAATGCAGCTGAGCACATTATAGAATTTAAAAAATATATATCCCCTAAGTGTAACTTCTGTCCTTCTCTTATTTTAGCCTTTCCTCTGGCTGGGCCGTGCATGGGGCAGGCACTCGGGGTGAGTGTGCAGTGGGGATGGACCGTGGGAGGTGGGAGAGGCTTTTCCTACTCTGTCCCCCCATCCCTGTGCTGGCAGCTCAGCACAGGGGAAGGACAGAGATCAGCCCCTGTCCGGTGGATGGTTATTTGCATGCGAGCCGCTTCTCATCTTGTCTTTTTCACCTTGAAATGCTAAGTCATGAAGAAAACCTTACCCCTGTGCAAAGCTGGTGTGTAACCCTGCCCTGCCTTCACCAGCTTCTCTGGGTAAGCTGAGGCAGGGAGAAGGCAAGTGATGTGCCAGAGGTCACCGTGTCATGACCAGGTTGCCTGGTTCCTTGTGCTGGGCTTCATGTGCACACCAAGTAATGTTCACTGCACTCTAAGTTATTTTGGGATGTCTCCCCCACCTCTCTGATTTTCTATTCCTTTTCTTTTGACCTATTCTAATCAGCTGAGATACTTTCCCTTTTCCCTCTTTTGCCTGAACTCAAAGCGGTGTGAAGGAATGACCTCTCTTTCATGCACATGATTGCATTTTAAACTTTAATAGCTTCCATACCCTTTCCTAGGAGGTGCTCTGCTCAGCTGAAGGTCTGTACTTTGCACTCAGATTTAGGGAGCAGCCAGAACATGATGGAAAAGTACAATCTCTGTATCAAGTCTCCTTCTGCATGATGGACACTTCAAATTTAAGCTGCTTCTTTCTAAGCTGAACATATGTGAGGTTGAAGTTCATCTCATAGAGCACTTATTGACATTATGCAGCTGTAAGGAAATCTGTTTTGCCTATGAAAAAAAATCAAGTGTAATGTAGCTAATGCTAATTAAGAGATAGCTTAATAATGTGCAGTGATTTCTTGATAGATGCTAACAGAATAGGCTTAAGGGGAGATAGTGAAACACACCCACAACACCCACTTTTGCTCTGTCACAATCCCTCCTCTGAAGTGCAGAGGAATGTTTGATTTCTGGGTGTGTGTGTCTGCAGGGCTGGCAATGGAAACCAAAGCAATCGAGATTACAACAGTTCTGCTTATCCTAAACTGAATATGTTGGGTTTTTTTAATGCTTCGAGTTTAATGACTGATTTCCTCTCAGTGTTTCTTTTACTAACCATGGCCTTTCTTGCAGTAAAGGGAGATGGCTTGGACATGCAAGGAGTGATCTGGAAAGAGTGTTTGTTAACAGGGATCCCAGAATAGAGAGGTTAAAGCCCAAATTGCTTCCTGGTTGTGAGATATGTGAATTATTAGCTCCTGGGTGGACAGCTGTGTTATGAACTTTGATGTTATGAACTTTGATGTGACAGTAGCTGTTCAAAGAATTGGTAAATGGATGTGTGAGAAGTCTGCAAAAATCAGAATAAGTGCTCTGTCTTTTTTTCTCTTGGTGGGGTTGCCTCTTCTCAGAGGCAATTAACTACATCTAGGACAGGGGTGAGCTGAGGCTGCTTCTTTGCTTCTCTTGCTGGAATAGCCTAAATTGCCAGGTTTAGAAAGAGAATTGAAGCACGAAGTGTGAGGGAGACATTGGGCCAGAAGTTTAGACCATTCCTAACATCATGGAGAAAGCAAGTGAACACCTCACTGGAAAACAACTGCTTGTTATCTAAAGCAATTGCTGTGTTCTTAAATTGCCTTTATTCATCCCAATAATGCTATGGTGCAAACTCACCCAGCATTGAAAAACTCTCTGCCAGTCCTTCTGGCACTGAATCTGGGCTTTGGAGATGCTGTTTTTTCCCACTGCCCCTGGGGTTGAGCCATCATGGGGTGGGGAGGTCACCCCTTCAGCAAGTGGGGTGTTGGGTGCTCTGCAGATGAGGGTGCAGCAGAGTGGGCACGGCAACATTGCTGAGCTCCTCACAACCACTCAGCAGCTTCCCCCATCTTCTGACCAGCCTAGGAGGTGTAGGAAGGACTGCATGCTTGGCTGTGGAGCAGAAGACGAGAGCTGAGGCTGGAATCCAGCTTGCAGTGGATAAAATGCTGGAGGTGGGCTGGTCCCCACAAAACCCTCTGGACCACCTCTAAGCAGCAGCTGGCTTCGCTTACAGCCCCAGCTGAGATGAATGGCATTCCAGCAGCCCACTGCTGCTTCTCCTTTTACAGCTGTTGCCTGATTACATCAAGTGGTTTAGCCTCTCGAGTTTGCTTGGATGTAAATCCAAGGAGGGTATGTTGGGGTGGGAAGAGAGGATGCTTGCTCCAATCCCACCTTCCAGTGTGGAAGTGTAGTCGAGAGTTAGCAGCAGCAAACGGTGTCTCGGTGACCTCTGCTTCCTCTGCCGTGAGGGTTTGCATTGTGGAGCAATGAATACATAATTCATTCCCACCCACCAGGGAACGTGCCCTGGTAGCACAGCGCAGACATCCGCAGCACAATATTGCAGGAAGAAAGGAGGTGGTTAAACAAGATTGAAAGATATGATGCACAGCCCTATAGGGGGAACATGGGAGGCGGATTTTGAGTGGGAGCAAAGCAATATGTCTGTTTGGCTGGATTCTTTGCAACATTATTTTTTTTTACCACAAGCATTCAATACTATTGATGGTTTTCCATCATTTCAAGATGCCAATAATGTGGTTGCCAAAAATCCAATGGGGCTGCAGGATAAAGCAGCTTTTCCTCCTCAGGATTTGTCTGAGAGATGATCCCTTCAGTGCTCCCCACACTGGGGCAACCACTGTCAGCCCTGCAGATGGACAGAGGTTGGAGAAGTACTTTGCAAATTTTCACCTTTGGTACGCTCATGTTTAGCCCAGCTCTGATTTTTTTCCTCTATTTTTAAATGACAGACTTCAAGAAAGAAGCATCCATCTCAAATGAACCATCATCAGGGCTTGTACCCAACTCCCCAGGGTGGTCTCTTGCCAGTCACTGCCTTTTTCAGTATGGTCTTTTTCAATTGTTATGATGGACTTGTTCACCCTGTACTGAGGTCCCTTTGCTGAACAGTGAAGTTGGAGGAAGTCTGGAGAGGTTCTTTAGCCTGTCTCCCTCTTCTGAGACAGGAGTAATTTTATTCCCAAACCTTGCCTGATGGGCATTTGTCCAACCCACACTGAAGGGCACCCAGAGAGGAGCATTCCCCTTTACCTGGCCAGGACAGGCATGTGATAGGAAGTAGTCCATGGTGTATTGGTGGTTTCTCCAGATAACTTTAAAAGGTCTAATCTGAATTTTCTTCCTGCCTTTTTCCCATCTGCAGATTGGGAAAGCAGAAGAGCTGAGTCATCCCCTGAGAAGACATTTCCCACAGCAGATGTTACTCTGTGAGATCCTGCTATCTCCTGCAGTCATTGCTGGAGGAGCTTCTGTGTCACTCCAGGGCCTGAATGAAGATAACGCGGTCCCGTTCCTCCAGCCTCATCACTACAGCAAAGGTAAACTTCCCACTCAGTGTTTGCTGCAGAACAAGTGTTAGTAAATCCTCTCAGTAAAGCATCTCAGTCTGTACTGAGACCTTGCCTTTGAAAGGTGATATCAAAACCATCATGGTACATTTTGCAATGGAGATCCATTTCCATATGTTAGGTGAGAGCCTCCTGTCTCTTCTAACACTCTTACCTGGGTGACTTTTCTGTGTTTTCCTCTGGCACTGAGTGCCAGCTTTATGCCAATAATCTTGGATGACACTTACAAAGTCTAAATTCAGTCCTCATTTCTGTTATATATTGCCTGTGATTTAAAGCAAGTCGTTTAATTGTTTTGTTCCTCATCTGTAACATAATACTGCATTTTCCCCCTCTCAACTGCCTGCTTTCTGTGCATCAGATGGTGGTCTCGGCAGGGATGTCTTGGGTGCAGGTGTCTCAGCAGACTGGTTTAAACCAATAAAGTATCTTGCTTGATTAATTGGAATTGGAACTGAAGATATTTCAGTTTCCTCCAGTTCTCTGCTAACCAGACTGTGAGTGTTGTGAGATTTTCTGCAATACTTAAATCCCAACTTCTTGACTTAGCTGATTATGTGAGAATCTTGGCTCCTGTTTTTTTTGTTTTTCTTTTGTTTTTGTTTTTATCTTGTACTTTAAAGGTACACCACTAGTACCAGTGAAAAGAAGAGGCAGAGGGCAGTGTCCTCAGATGAGTGGAATCTGTTATTTCTTGAAACACAAAGAAGTTTGGGCTGATCTCATGACTTTCCCCACGCTCAACTCATCAGCCCTATGCATGGGGTGGACCCATACAGAACCAGTGCTGAAACCAACAGACATACTTTTCCTATCTGCAGACAGCTGAAATCTGTATATACCCACTCACGATGGAGGCAAAAAAGTCATCAATGAACCAATCAACAAATGCAAAATCCTGCCAAAAGCACCAAATGTCAAAGTCTGGGAGGAGGTGCTGGGGATGCACTCAGGGTGGGTGTGCAGCTACCAGCACTGAGGGACTGGGAGCTCAGAGGTCCTCCAAGCTGACACCACCACTATAAAAACCAGGTCCCTGCAGGTTCCTTTGGACAGCCTGCTGCTGTGGAGTATCTATCTTAATAAATGTTTCTCTGTTGTTACCTAATCTGTTTACCTGCTGGCACAAGCATATATCGGGCAGTAAGAAGTAGCAACTAGGAAAAGTAATACATACATACTTAACAAAAGGATTTTAGAGCCCAGAAAAATGTTCAGGTTTCCCTCTGGGTGCTCCAAACAGCCATGAAAGTTAAAGTTAGTTATGTATATGTGCTGTCCTATATTAAAGGAGCTACATTCATGTCTTTCCTCCTCAGCCTCCACCTCCTCCTATTCAATTTACAGTCTAGACTGTTCAAAAATATCTTGTTACTGCTTTTTTTTCTATGGGGAAAAGGGCACTTGTGAGACAATGCACTCCACTGGAGATTACACAGATTTGTTGCATGTTGGTGCATGATAACAGGAGAGGTTCTAGCAAGCTCCAATATATAATAAACTGTGAAGGCATAAATTGCATGTGATTAAACCTTTGATGGTGGGCTGCTAGGAATTCCCAGTGCAACGTGCCACGCTGCCTTTTACATCAGCCCTAACAATGACACTGCCAGACTTGTTGGCTCCAAGGGGTTAATTACACATTAAGGATGAAAACAATGCAAGGATGCTTGTTAATACCCAAATCATTGCATGGTAACCCTGGGTGACTCCCTTGCTGCTGCTGCCAATTTGCAGCACTCACCTGGGGCAAGATAGGAAAAGGCTTGTCATCCCTCACGCCTTCCACTCTTTCCCCTCCTCCTTGCTGGTTTTTTCCTATTTACAACATCAATTTGCTTGTCAAGGTAGCTGACAGGTGAAAAGCCTACCTGGTTATTGAAATTGTAAGGTCAAAAGAAATTGAAACCACCTGCCAGGGAAGGCAATTTGCAGCTAATGCTGGTCCAGGCTGCTTCCAGATGAGGGGCAGGTGAGGCAGGTTAGGACTACTTATGGGAGGGGTAAAGCAGAGGGTGATAAAGAGGGTCAGAGAGGAGGGTCTGCTTCTTGTCCCTGGGTTAGTGGTGCAGTGAGGAGCCTGAAGCCTTGGTTCTCAGCCAAAAGCATTGGCTGGGAAAGCTGGGTGATGTTCTCTGATGCATCAGAAATGGGCTGGCTGTTGTTTCTCTCCTTTTGCTACCCTGACTCCAGGAGCTTGAGTGCCTTTTGTCTGCCAAAAACCAGGGCTGATACCAGAGAGGTGAGCTGAGGTAAGGTGTCTGCCTGAATGTTAGAAACTAAGTGGTCATGAGGAAAATTTGTAGAACACCTGAGTTTTCTATTTATTTATTTAAAATAAACCCCAAACTGTAATGAACTAAATTAACTTTCATAAGCCTGGGATGAAGTTATGCTTGCAGCAGTTGCAGGCTTTGTATTTTTCTTCTTCTAAAAATAGCTGCAATGAAATGAAACTCTACAAACTCTACTCTCAGCTTTCTTTCCTGCTCTGGGTGGAACCTGTCCTACCGTGTAATCATGAGGCTGAACTGATGCTCTCTGTTTATGCTGATAATTTTTTATATCTAGACACACCCTGAATGTAACCAGGGCATCTGAGTTAGCTAAGATCTCTAAACACTGGTTCCAGCACTCTTATTGGTGTGCTTATCTGTGATACTTTCAAGATGAAGCAGGAGTTGAGCATTTGAGCCATGAGGCACATAGAAAACCTTGATAAGAAATGTTGTACCCAAGGGTTTCTTCTTTGTTCCCTTGCAAATGGCATGAGATTTGTCTGGAAGTCTCCTGTTCTGGTCTTCAAGAGCCTCTGCTGCTGGTGTGTGGGGAGGCTGCTGCTTGGGCTGACGTGTGCAGTCCCTGAACAGGAATGATTTTTGTCTTTCTTAGTTTACAAAATTGGTCTGTACTGGAGTGTCCACTCAGCAAGAGTGAATCAAGCACCAGTCTGTGCAGGTCTTGGTGACTAGTTGGGGAGCAAGTATCAATCTTCTGGAAGTCAAGCTAATTGAGCATTGCTAGTGTGTCTGTGTCCATGTCCCCACACAGCAACTAACCCCTGCCAAAATGCTGGCAGAGCATGTCTTACAGTCTTTTTCCAGACTGAAGGAATGTTTGATGGCCTAAGAAAGAGGAGAAAAAAAATGATGGGGGGGGGGAATCCTATAGTAAATAAGATTTTGACCTTATCTGAAGTATTCTTGTGCACTGAATCTAGCCAAGGACTCTTGAATAAAACAAACTTGAAGTTTCTAGGCCAAGTAGGTTTTGAGATATGGCTCTACGATAAATTGTTAGAGGAATATTTCAAAGGCTGAATTGCACCTCATTTTTCAAAGTCCCATATCTCACAAACACCTTGTCTGATCTGCCACAAATTTTGTCAATAAATTATCCCCTGGCTACTGATCGTGTATGCAAAGTTTTGAGGGAAAAAAAGCTGCACAAATCTTTGCTCTTATCTTAAACACCTCCCTCCCCAGGATACATCCCTTCCTCCCCTGAATATTGGCAGAGCTTTTGGGAGGTGTTTAGAAAAGAAAAAGAATCTGTAAACCCCAAACTGGTTAGTGCTGAATGGAAAGTAATGGAGCTTCTGGTCTTGGTCATCTTCCTAAAACCTGTGGTTTGCAAGAATGTAACTGTGGAAAGCTACGGCCACTTCTAGATGGGGCCATGTGGTTACTCTGGGTTGCTCCATCCAGCAGCTGTTTGAAGAGGCCGTTTGGGGCTGTAGAACCTCCTGCCTAATTGCAGCCTGGTCCTCCTGTGTCCCAGGCCTCCCGAGGGTTGAGGGCTGCTCTCTGAGAGGTGAGGAGGAGGCTGTCCTGGCAGGGCAGAGCAACCCTGTCCCATGGGAAGCAGGGCCAGGGCAGTATGTTGCATGGCTGCTTCATGGCAGGGACCAGTGCGTGGCCACCCTGCAGGTAGGAGACCCTGCAGATTTTGTGGCTACCATTGCTCCTGGCCCTGCTCTCCCAAACTTTGAAATTTTAGAGGTTTGTACCACCTACATCAGACCAGGAAAGGGAGAGAAGGAAGTTATCTCAATTTTTGAAGCATGTTATTTTCAAGTTCTTTATTATAGGGAACTTGGGTTAAACGGGAAGTTAGAAACTAGACATTTGTAGGCTCTTTTATTTTGTGGGTGAACTCCAGGTGAAAGTAGAGCAAAGGAAAAGGCAAAGGGATCTGAGGCAGGAGCAACAAATAAGGCTAGGCCAGCAATTGAGCAGGGAATCAATACTTAGTCTCAAACTCCATAATTTTTTTTCAGAATAATTAATCTCAAGGCATTATGGCTCTCTGGCAAACGCATTCTTAGACGAAGGGCTTGATAAATCTGTGCTTCTATTTCAGAGACATGGATAAGCATTTTTTTTCTTTTCCTCCATTTGTACACTTGCAAAGATAAGGCTCTTTTCTAGTATCTGCGTTCAGATCCATGAGGGAGTTATTAACTGTGCCAGTACTATCCTGCAACAATGGGACAATGACCCTGTCTTCATAGTAATTTGTTCTATGACATTATAAAGATTCAAATGAAATAATAATTTAATAACAAACTAAAGAGATTTTGCATGTCTATGCTTATGATGATTATTTCTTTTCATGCTGTTCTCTTCTAGTCTTTCTTTGACTCCGAAGAAAATACAGTAATTGTAGATTATTTTTTCCCCATAGTTCCTCCCTGCCTGAAGCCCCTCAGATTTTCAGTGGTAAAAATTTCAATTAAGGTTCATAAAATGAACAACTTCTCAGACTTAGATATTGGATCTGTACTCTTATGTGTGAGACATTTGTAATAAATTTGTAAAGAAATCATTAAGGAAATACCCACTACAGTGAAACATGAAGGGGGTGTTTGGGATGTTCTCTTTTAAGATGTCAGTAATCTGTATAAGTATTTAAAAGCCCACATTTCTCAAGAGCCAAAAGGTGACTGACTTGGAAGTATTTTCATCTCCAATCAATTATTTCAGCAATTGGGTTAACTCTCAAATTGAAAACCTATCCATCCTTGTTACACAGATATAATCAATATCAGTAATTTAAAAGTTGGGGAATATCTTCATTAATATCCCCTGTTAAGTGTCATTTAAAAGTCATTGCATTATTAGCCAGCTATTATTTTGTCACAGTATGAGACTTAAAAGTCATTTTTCAGAGCTCTGATACGCCTTACTAACTCATGCCAAGCTGATAATCACCTAAGAAATCAGTGAATAAACAAGCACCACTTAAAATGCTTTTCACCAGACGTTTTTCTTCAAGCTACTGCCTAATAGCAGCACTTCTGAGCAGAGCCATCACTCTGCATTTATTTAAAATAATACTTTCTTTTTTTTTTTTTTTTAAGTGCATTTCCTCTGCTACCAGCTGAAGCTGCTGGGCTGACCCGTGCAGTGCTGATGTGGTGTAAGTGGTGCCCCACACCTGGAGCTGGGACACGAACACCAATTGCTGGAAGTGCTATGGAGCAGATCCAGGATATGAACCCATGTTGGTGAGCAGTGTCCATGCAAGCAGGCTGGGCTGAAACCAGTATGTGTGGGCCCAGATAATGGGCATCCCTCCTGTGCTGTTGGTGTACAACTCTTGCGTGACTAGAAGTGAAGGTCTCATGGTGAGGAGGAGCGTGAGTAGAGGGGACTGATTTACCCATGAGGACTTTGACCAGCATACTAAGGTATGGGGTTTTTCCATTTGCAAAGTCCCTCCTGGTTCCTCTTTGGCTACAACAGCCACAGAATGACTGTAGGTGGGAGCTATCGGGTAACAGAGGGGACCATGTTGTTGGCAGGGTGTATCTGGAAGCTGAAGTGGGAAATTGTCCTACACTGTTTGTGAGATCTAAGAAAGGCCCCTGATGGAGTTAGTGTGTGGCTTTCTGGGGAAGTTCTGCATGAGTGGGACTCATCCATCTCAACTGTGGCTCTTATCTCAGCAATGCCTGGTAGATATGGCTTTTGAAATAGCTCTAAGGCAATTTTTTTTCTTTTTTTTTTTTTCTCCTCTGCCTGTGTGTCAGGAGTTGCTTGGAACAAGCTTTGTGTTTGTTGGTGGCATGTGAAACAGTATCTTCCAGGAAACTTCAGAATTATTTTATGAAGTGTAGTAATAAAAATATCCATGTGGTGTAGCCCATGCAAAATAGCACATTTGGCTAGAAGCAGTATGTACAGTGCACAATTCTTCCACAAGAAGCCCTTGCAGATGGATTTCATCTCCTTGGTATTTGAATACCCATTACACAACCCCAAAAAGCTTTTCTAGGGCAGTTGTGGAAGTACTTATGTGGCAGCCCTTTCCAGCTCAGATCAGGGACTGGTCTGTGCTCAGGTTGGCCCTGCCAGGTCGGATCCAGCCCAGTGCTTCTGGCTGTGCTCCCAGAGAGACCCCAGCAGTTGTGCTGAAGCAGTTAACTGGGGGCTGTGGGCCCCATCCACAGGGCTGGAGCTCTGAGGGTGATGGTGCTCCTGATGGGACCTGCAGGGCTGAAGGCTGTGAGAAATTGCTCCAGGGGTCACAGGGAAATCCAGCTCGAGAGGCTTTGCTTCCTGGGAGGACTCCACCAGAGGAATGATCTGGACCACCTTTGAAGAGAAAAGAAAGATTAGAGTGCACTCATGATATATCAAGTAATTAATAAAGTTCAGATAGGGATTTTGCTTTGTAGCTTCTGCTGCTGTGCTCAGTGAGGAGTTTGCTACATGCTTGATAAGAATCCTCCTGTGGTGGCAAGTACCTTGCCTTTCTGCTAATGTTTTGAGGTCTTTGGATATAAGGTTTGACAGGATATGAGCAGGGCTAGTATGCCCAAAGGACAAACTGCGCAGTTCTTCAGGGTTGGCATTTCTAGATCTGATGAGGGATTGCATGCAAATTACCCCTAATGAATGTTAATTATGGGGAGAGTTACTTATTTTACTTGGTTCCTTTTTGGCAGCTTGTGCAACTGTGTTTTTATACACCCGGTACTTGAAACGTTTGATTTTAAAAAATAATCCTCTGTAATTACAATTGCTTTATTAAAGGCTGCAGGGCTTATATGATCTCTGTAGTAAAACTTTATGAATTCTTCTATCTAGACAGGGATCTCCTGGCTCTTTCTCCAAAAGAGCAGTGCAGGGTTTGCAAACCACTCATGAGTTTACTTTGCCAGCCTTTCCCAGTTTGGATCCCATTATTTCTAGTAAATGGAGATCATGAGGACTGAGTATTTTGCCCAGGGGGTCTGTGGGTGGAAGCGCAGCTGTCAGCTTGACTAAGTCCTGATGGCTGGCATTGGAGGTAGCTTTCTTCTGTACAGCTCAGCTTCCCATGATTGCCTAATGAGCAGGTGGGATGTCAGCTGAGGGTTGCAAAGCAGAACTCCAGTGGAGATTTCCCCTGGTCCCAGGCATGGAGTGCCTCTAAGATGCAGAGGCAATAAGAACCTCCTGCTCTTGGTGCTGTGGAGCACTGGAGGAGGGTCTGGGTCTGAGCTCTACTGGAGTACCCCAAACTCCGTGAACTTTGTGGCAGTGCCAAGCCATGCCTCTGTTGAAAGAAAGCTGGGATGATTCAGCTGCCAGCTGGTCAGACAAGATGTCCTGCAGTTAAAATTCCTTTTGTGTCTAGACTCTAAAGGACTGGCAGGCTCAGGGTACCCTTTGCATACTCTTTGGGGTCAGTTGCTTTATATTTTCATCTTGTGGCTGGGCAGGAGGAAAGCACTTCTCTGAGATCATCTGAGGCAGGAACAGGTCATCACTCAGTCTTCCAGTGTAACCCCTTCTAAAAAAAGCTCTGCCCTCAAACTCTTGCTGTTTTTCTGTTTAACTGTGTGACCTGCAAGAGCTCCAGCTGTGCTGGCTTAATGCAGCTTATTTTTGTGGTCTGTTTGAGCAGTTATGTTTCCTTCTCATAACTCATCTGAAGGAACATCTGACTTTCTCAAGCTCTTCATGGTGAGCTTGTCCTGTGTGGCTCTGCAGACAGGTCACGCGTCATGTTTGGTAGCGTTGGTGATGATGAACACACCAGCGACAGCTACTTGGAGCCCTCGTGCCCACTTCCACTGGAGCTACAATCACTGGCTCCGTGACAAGTTTCCTGCCCTGACTCAGAGTTGCTGAGTCATTTTTAATTTTATCTCCCTCTGAAAGGAAATGACACTTGGTCTCAGATTTCTTTTGCTATTATTTTTAACGTATTGCAGGGTTTAATAAGTTTTGGTTCACACTTTATTTTTGCTATTAACACTCTTGAGTTTCGGGCTGACTGCTGCAACAACTTAATTGTGTGTTGGGCTCTGAGCTGCAGTGACTGTTGTTGAAATAGTTGGAATGTTTTGATACTATTGGAGTGTTTTGATACAGCAATTCCTGTCTGTCTTTCCTCATCTCCGGCCAATGATAGATGATCTGGGGAGAGGTATAAAACACACACAATGGTTCCATCCAAAATGTGCACTTGAAAGAAGTTAGTGGGTTTTTTTCCTCCAGAATAGGAGGTTGTGAATCCCTTATGAGCTCTTCTGCTTGTTGATCACACTGCTGACTTTTGCATTTTAGCAACATTCAAAACTTGTACAGATTTTGTCTTAAATGAATTATCCAGCTCACACTCAGGATCTTCGATGTGCCTTGATTTACAACAGTACTAGTGGTGGATGGACTTGTCAATTGGGTGGAAGAAGACAGTAAAAGCCTGTTCAGATGAATCTTACCTGGTGATCTGGGGCACTGACTTCCATGGTGTTGTGTTACTGCCAAAGGACACGGTGCTGGAGCTCAGCAAGTGAGTGGAAAGACTTGCTTGGTTCAATGAACCCTGTATCAGGCACAAAAAACTAAGTCCCTTCAGGAAGCCACCGTGGAATGTACCTCTGTAGTTCAACATGGTATATTTTGCAAATAGCAGTGTTTTTCTTCTCTTTGTTAGTGTTCAAGGCATAAGGCACTGAATTCTAACTCCCTTTGGGCTTGTAGCTGAGATAAGGTGGGTAAGTTTTACTGTTGCTCTCAGATAGTAGGTAAACTGCCTGAGATGTTTAAATCGGGAATATGCTAAGCATTCAGGAGTGAAGAGCTCTGAGCTCAGGGGAAGGTGCTTGGGAAGTGGAATAACTCGGCAAGCAGCAAAGCCAGAGGCTGAGCTCTGCCCCAGCTTTAACACAATGCCATCTGGGGGGAGAATGAGAAAGAATGGTGCAAACAGTCAATGGAAGGAAAGGAGATGGCAACAGCCAAGGTGGGGGCTTTTGGGGGTGAAGAGAGCAATCTGGCTCAAGCCCAAGGGATTGAGGTGCCTCCCAAACCAGCCTAAATTACTACAAGCCTGGCTTAGTTGCCAGTTTCCCTCTGACTTAGCTCTGGTGAGGTAGAGGGTGGCGTGTGCCAGGGCATGAGCCCTGCAGGTGGGAGCAGCATCAGACCCTCTCCTGGAGGAGGCCATCTCCTGCTGCTGCCGGCTAATGAAAGCTCAGCGCCTTCCCTATTAGCCGGGATTTTAATGGTTTTGCAAGAGCCGTTTCTGCGCGGCCCCAAAGCCCAGTGAGCGATGCTATGGTAATACTCACACAGCCCTGGCCACCTGCCAACAGCAGCAGCAGCTTTTCTTTCCTGGCTAATCGCTGATAAAACAGGAAGACCTTGATCATCCCTTTTGACATGAATAACGATGTTATCTCCTGTGATGTATGACCCAGAGCCAGATAACGTCCTCTGGCAGGCCTTTTTTCTCATGAGATGTAAAATACAATGATTATGTTACAAGAGGGAGATAAAGTGGCACAATCTTCACTAGTTCAAATAACTAATTGAAGCAGGAACTAGTGGAAATGGCTTCCTTTGTTCCCCAGCCATTGTTGATATAACAGTGCTTATAATGAAAGCCGAAACTGTTGCCCTCTTTCTTTTCTTTCTTTTTTTTTTTTTCTCCTCTCCTCTATTTTTTTCCCTTTTTAACTCAAGTGCCTTCACTTCTGCTTCCCCCTCCCTGTTTCCCTGGGGGAGCTGAGGACAGTAGTGATTTCTAGCAAGGGGTCCTGTTTTCCAGCAAGTCTTGTGTGTGAGCGTCAGGAGGATGAAATCAATAAGTAGCTCTCATTCTTCGTTTCCCTAGAGGACTTTTGAGAATGGAAAAATTGAGACCAGTGTTCTCCAAGCAATAATTATACTTTTTTTTATTTTATTTGCTTTCATTTTTGTGAAAGCAACAAACCTAATTACCTGGCAGGGATGGTCACCAGGGGTATATTGATATTTCAGTGAGTGTACAGTACTTACCACAATTGAGTTCAAATATTAAAAAAGCATCCCATCCCCCCAGCCCTCAAGTTGGTTGGTGTACAAAGCAGGAGGGGTAACAGCTCAGCTTTACACAAGGAGTGATGCTGCACAGTTGTGGTTCATAGTGATTAAAGCTGTTGGGAGGCTTGATGCATCATAGCCTGCTCTGATCACTAGAGAAGGTGTGATGACACAATGCCTTTCCTCTCAGGTTGGGCAAATAAGCCTTTTTGGACCAAAATTAGCTTTAAATATGAAACAAGGATTCATTTCTTTAAAAAACCAAACATATTTCTTAAGATTATTTAGTAATGTCTACACTACATAAAGATCAGCATTAAATACAAGCTTGTTGTCAGAGTCCGTCTACTGCAGGCTTTACAGCTGTGGTGGGTGCTGAACAGGCTGGGCTCTGACGACTCCATAACTTGGACAGATGAAGTCAATATGTCAATAGAGACATATCCTATCATGTGGCAGAGACACAGAGAATTTAAGAGTCTTGCTCATATTCCTGGGTGACTACAACAATATCATAATGAGATTAGACTTCAGCTCTCATGGTCTCAGGCTGTAGATGTTGTACTATATGATTTTTCTCAGAATCACTACACTTTAATCTTATTTGGATTCATTGTATGTTACTTTTAGAAAAACACCTGAGTTGTGTGATGCAGACTTGTTTCAGCTCTTTGTCCTTGAATTGGTTTTGCCTCTGCAAAACCAGAGGATCTGCAGCTGATGCTTGCTTCTTCCTGGGGGTCCAGTCCTGTAAAGCTCAACTCCCACAACTGCAGAGGCCAAAGTCTTGCCTTGAGCCCCAAATAGGTGAGGAAAAGCTGACCCTCAGCTAGCTGAAAATCTTTAACTAAGTGCCTGAACTTGGCAAGGCATATGAATAATCAACTTTGTATTTTATTGATCATAGAATCGTTTGGTTTGAAAAGAGAACTTAAGGATCATCTAGTTCCAACTCTCCTGCTGTGGGCAGGGACACCTTTCATGAGGCTAGGTTGCTCAAAGTCCCATCCAACCTGGCCTTGGTTGATAGATCATGCAGATGTAAAAGGCTCATAGGTTACCAAAATGCTATAAAGCTTTTGCCTCCAGGTTACATGTGATAGTGGAGTCTTTAATCTGACAATAGGATTTGTGGCCTCTTTGGTAGGAGGTTTTTTGTTAGAGCCCTAGAAGGATGTTTTGACTTGCAAGTACCTCCTTTGTTTGCTTCCAGATGCTCCTTTTGATGCAGCTGTCTTGGACCCATGTGGGGGGACCCTGACAGCCTCTTCCTGGCAACCAGCAGCCATCCATGAGCATGGGCTGCTTTGGTGTCTGTCAGGCTTCCTGCTGCAGAGTTTTTGCTATGCATTGCCATGTTTGCGTTGCTATGCTGCTTGTTGCCTCTCACCCAGCCCCTGTTACTCTATTTCCTTATCCCAGTGTTGGTAAGGGAATGTCTTTGCCTGGCTCGACTAGTTGAGGGTGAAGAGGTAGCAGGAGGGTGATGAACCACAGGGCATCATGCCTCAGAGCAGGCTGGGTGAAGCAGATGCAAGGCAGGCCAGACATTGAGTGGGTTCAAAACATCTTTGAAGCTGAAGTCAGGCTCCCAAGACACTGTTGAAGCAGTGTGAGAAAGCTTAGAGTTGGGCAAGAGTGGGCAATAGCACCTGGGTGCTATTTATGACTGAGCTACTGTGTGACCTTGAGCAGCTCACTGCACCTCTGACTCATAGCTCAGCTTCCCCAACTCGAAAGGAGCGGAACAGTAACACTTACTTCATTCACTAGGGGATCCTGCAGTGCAATTTTGTAATTAATTGAATGTAGGAAAACTTTTTTTTTTTCTATGGTGTAAAGGCTACGCTGCAATGGTCTGATCCCCCTAATGCTTTGCAGGCTGGGAGTGTGGCTGAACTCACTGACTTGCAGAGGGGGCTTTGTTCCTCAAAAGTGCAGGAGGAAATATCTGCAGAATTGGGACCCCTGTGCAAAGTTTTATGAGTTACCACATGGCCACTGTGCAAATCAATTACTGTAGTCGGTCTGTAATGAGACTAACTTACAAAACAGTTACTGATTCTACAACAACTTGACAAGATGCCAAAAAAATGTGGCCAATAATTAGTGACCGCCTGACAGATCCAGAGTTTCTCAGCAGTGTTTGCTCAGCACATGGTTCCCAAGGCAGCTGATTCTGGAGATGGTCCCATTTGCGAGGTCAGATTAGCTCTTGTTTTTTAAAATATTTGTTTCATGTCAGTCTTTGTCAGAATCCTGGTTTAAAACCTTTCAGGTGTAAGTATAAAGCTTAAAAGCTTTTCCACAGCTCCACCCTTAAGAATGGGTTTAATCCTTTTAACAAAGCTCTGATCTGACAGTTTATTTTGCTCTAGGCTTTAGCTTCAGTGGTTGCAGCCAAAACCTGACAAGTTCTTCTTGTTAATTCTGAATGTATTATCCAGTGACAAATGTATCTCCCACTTATATGTGACACTGAGAATGAAATGCATATGATCGAATTTCTTATAGCTGGAGTGGGGTTGGTTGTTAAGAACATCTCCATATCTTTGCACTGTGACAGTCAATCCAAACCCATTCTTTTTCAGCAGCATATCTCAGCCTAGTTTGGGACACTTATGATGGGTTGCAATCTGCTGCCATACTCTGCAAAGATTAAAGAAAGGCTAAAAATAAACCTGTCACTTTCCCTGGACATTTTCGTGTGAAATGCAGAGAGATACGTCACTAGAATGCAAAATAAATTCATATGGAATTTTTTTATGCTATGTTTTTCTATGGACAGATGGAGTCAGTGTCTTTTCTGGTTTCTCATTTCTAAATACAGTGGTGTTATGTACAGCCTTCCACCTGAAAGCTTGTCTTGGAAGCCAAAAGAGAATAAAATGGATTTTCACAATAAAGCCAAGAAAGTTCTTAATTCTTATAGGTTTGTCAATATACAGGATGCAGATAATGTATCTGATGAACTCAGCCTCCTTCTCTGCTCGTAATGTATTGACATGCTGATGAAACTTATTTTCCTGAATATAATGTGTGGCATGAAGTTGGGGTTTTTCTTTATTTCTATAGGATTGGTCTTTTGCTAGTGATAAATGAACACCTGCAAAAGGATGATGACTGTGTGCAGTGAACTGAGAGCCACATCTCAGTCTGTGTGACCCAGTCCCTCACTTAATCTCTCTTAAGCTGATCTCCTCTTGGTGTCCATCTTCTGTGTTTTTGAACAGTAGCCCCCAGACCAGTGCCATCAGCATTTACTCCTAGTCCTCTTGAACTCCATTCTGTGCTTTTTCTGGAGCCATGTCATACTCCTTTGGAAGCTGGTGATAGCAGAAGGCACAATGCGTTAATCGCTTCTAGGTGTTTCTCTGAAAGCAGCTGAATCTCTGAAGTGACTGTCCTGAGACCTTCAATTTCCTCTTTCCCCAAACCCTGCAAGGAACCTTGTGACTTTTGCAAATAGGTGTATGAAGGAGAAATGCTAATGGGCAGGATGTCTCTGGCCAATGCTGTCTTGTGTTGCTGCAGTCAGAGACACAAGGGTGATGGAGAAAGTCAATTTCCTGTTAAATTAGCTTGGCTCTTTCTCTAAGAAAGGTGGAATTTTAATGAAAGTGCTTATTAATGGATGAGCCCAGAGGGAAGTGTATTTGTGGTGAAGCCAGAACTTTATAGGGAAAGCCCTACCTCATAAAAGGCTACAAAAGATCCTTATAGGACTGAACTTGGTCTGCTCAGGAATCGGCTGCTTGTACAGAGGGACAGTCTTCCTTTTCCCATAAACCAGGCATTAAGGGTGCCAACTAAGTTGGTTCTTTTTTATATCGGTCACAAAAACAGTGGGAGGTTTAGTTCCTGTCAAACTTTATGGGCCATTTATGAGGAGGCCTTCCCCAAAGTATTTCACAGGCCAAATAAAAATAAATGGCACTGAAAAATTTTATAACACAATGCATGAACTGTTGTGGCAGTGGGAAAACATGTGCCGGAGACCTCTTCTCCCTCCCCTGGTTGGAGGAATTTAAAATGGAATTTTAATTACTGTAACTTTTATGGGCTTTTTCATTTTCAAGCATTACCATAGTCTCATGGTTACCTTTGGGAGGGAGAGTTTGTGCCTTTCTATAGAGATGAGAAAATGCGGTGGCAGAGGTGCAGCCTTATGGCCCTAGCGAGGGGCAGCTGCTCTGCAGAGAGATGAAGGAAACCTCATGGAGCTGGGACTTGATGTTTAATGTGCTCAGGCATCCTGTCTAGGTGCTTGGACAGGGGCAGAAAGAGGCAGACATGGGCACACAAGTGCCTGTTGAGCCTATTAATACATGATTTTTCAAAAAAAAGTGCTTGAATTTGGGGTCTTGGTTCAAGCTGATGTAACTATGCTGCTGCTGGGATGTACTTGTTACTTCATGTACTGTCCTGTTACTTCATTTTGCTATCCAAAATGGGGGGACAAAAGGAAGGAACCAATTTCCCCCACTGTTAGGACCAGGTGAAATATTTGGGAAAGAACAGTATGATTTGACTTGCAGTAAGAAGCCTGTTAGCAGGAATAGCTGCAGTTCCCACCTGACAAGGTTTTATCCTCTGCTCTGAGCTATGGGGAGGAAAACACTGTCTGGGGAGCAAAGCATTATCTAAAGACCCGTGTGGAGAGGGAGCAGCTCCTGTGAGTATTTGTAATAGACATGGGTTGAGCAGTCACCTCTGTGGGAGCTGTCTCTGCTGAGGGGGGATGCTTCACAACTCCCTCCATGAACTGTTGCACTGTTGAACTCTCTGTATCCCGATGTTGGATTTACTGCACCAACAGCTTTATCAAAGGAGTGAAACAGCTTGCTTCTATGGGAAGGGAGAGGAATAACCTACCCCTCAGCAACCAAATGGATAGCAAACAGTTCTCCAAATAGTTTCTCTTCCCTTCTTGTGCATATGTTCTCTGAGCCCAGCTCAGCAGAGGTCAGGGGGCTCAGGCAGTGAAGCAATTATACTGTTGCTGCTTCAGATTGCAACAGTTAAATCCCTTTACTGACCTTACGATATTAGAGCTGCTGCTATTTTGTTTGTTCGATTTTTTTTCCCCCATAAGGATGGTCAAACATTAGAATTGGAGCCCAGAGAGGATGTGGGATCTCCATCCTTGGAGATGCTCAGAGTTTACCTGAATGTGGTCCCAAGCATCTCAATCTAATCAGAGTTGCTTTGAGCAAGAATGTTGGACCAAGGACCTACAGCCAGTCCCTTCCTTACTATGTTGCACTCTGGCTCTGCAGTTTAGTCTGTTCAGATTTGGAACAGCTTGAATTATTTTGGATCTGTAATCTTGCTGCCAGAGGAGTCTTGGCAAGGGCAGCTGCCTCTGCCTCAACAGAGTCCTCGACTCTTCCTCTGAAACATCCTGCCACGCAAGGTCAGGAACAGGATCTGTGATTAGATGGATGTGGGGATCTGATTTAATCTGACAGTAAATAAGTTCCTCTGAGCCAGGGCAAGTCAGGGCAAGGGTAAGATCTGGTTGCAGGTGCTAACCTTTTGATGGGGATGGACTTAAAATGTATCAAGCTCATAGAGTCCTTTTTGTAAGCGTAAAATGAGGTTAAATGAACTTTCTCAGTGTGCAGTTGTTGTATGACTGATGGTGAAATGCAGACAGTATAAAAGGTGGGGCAAAATCAGGAACATCTCTGAAACCTTACTAGAAAACAAAGACCCTATCTAAATACAAACCAAACAGGTTTTACTTGATTTTTGCTTTTTTTTAATATCTTCTCTTGTTCCCATCCTTTTCTATGCTTTCCACACACAAGATCTAAAAAAATTGTTTGTTTTTCAAGCTTCTATTAATCTGGTAGCCTTAGTGGTACATCTGAGTGGTTATACTGCTGACAGGCTGAGTTTGTGTTTGCTGTGATGCTGTATCAGTTCTGATTCAAAGTCAAGCTACCAAACAGGAGGACATGGCAATGAAACAAGCCCCTGGGATAAACAGAACTGTAAACCAGTGATCTCAATTTTGCATTGAACAGGAAGACATTATTTGCCCTCCTTAAATACCTGTGACTTCATGATTTTGATTCAGAGCTTTAAGACAGGGTTATGCTAATTCAGAAGATGTGAGTGTTGTAAACCACACAAATATCCAATTGCTTTCTAGCTTGAGTGTTGGGCTAAAAAAAAATACCAACTAGTAACACAACACAAAAGGCATTGTGCTCTAGAAGTGACTAACTAGATTCATTTAACTTTTAATTTGTTCTGGGTAACATCAAAGCAATGAAAGTGCTGTTAATCTTCCTACTCTGAATAAGACGTCTGCTAACAGGGAGGTGTGAGGGAGGGAGATGCCTATTAAAAGATTTTAATTAAGTGCAAGTGGCAGTGTTACCCAGACTAAGTACTGTCTCTTACTCTTTCTTAAGCAGAGTCTAGTTGAAGGCATGCAGTAATGCCCTGTCTGCCTGAGGTCTCCTCTGAGCTGGAGTTGGTCAGTGTTAGTTAAGGGATGTTTGCAGTGGTGTTGGGGCCACAGCGTGCTGCTCAATGCCACAGAAGTGCTTTAGGTTTGGGGGGCTGGTTGGGTGCTGAACCCTGTGTGAGCTCGAGGAGTCAAGCAGCTGGTGCTGGGAAGGGCTCAGCTGTGCAAACAGCATCAGCAGCCCCATGAGCAGCACCAAGGCTGGTGCCAGGTCTTCCTCCAGCTCCCTGTCAGTGATGGGAGATGGAGATGTCAGTTATCCTGCTGTTTTCTTCTGCTTCCTAGTGAGTTTATCATCTCCCTGGCACTGGTAGGCAAAAGAATGACATTTTCCTCTCTCCAAGATGGTCACTATTAACAACACACAAGAGTTGAAGACCCCCTTCAATGCCCACACAGCCCCACTGGTGAAAAGCGCTGCACATCTGTAAGAACTGGACCCAAATCTACAAGAAGTGACTGAACAGGGAAGTCAACTTCTTCCTCACTGTATGTGTGTTTGTGGGAGAAAACTGGTGTTTCTGTCTGATTTTACAGCCCATGATCCTGTCTGCTTCTAGCCAGCACTTTTACCATAGCAGCAACAGTTTGTTTGTTGTTTTTTTTCTTTTTTTTTTTTCTTAAATTACAGCATATATAAGGAAGAGGACCTGTTGTGATAAAACAAGGAGTAATGTTTTTAAACCAAAAGAGGAGACATTTAGATGAGATATAAGGAAGAAATTTTTTACAATGACAGTGATGAAACACTGGCACAGGTTGCCCAGAGAGATGCTCCATCCCTGGAAACATTAAATGTCAGCTTGGATGGGTCTATGAGCAACCTGATCTAGTTGAAGATGATCCTGCTTAGTGCAGGGGGAGTGGACTAGATCACCTTTAAAAGTTCCTTCCAACCCAAACCAGTCTATGATTCTATGCATGAAGGATAAATGAATATTATGATGTAGCAAATTTCCCAGTGCCTTCCTGCACACCATGTGGGCTGGACACAACTGTGCAACCATGCACCAGCCCTCATGATCAGGGCTTGTGGTGGCGCTTGCACAGTCCCTTCCTCTTGGGGAAAAATACCCCCTTGATTGTAGAGAGTTCTGCTGAAAGGGACTGAATAACTCCAGAGACCTTAATTCTGCAGTCTTTATTCTCATAGTTAGGTTTTTACATTCCATCACACAAATAATAGTAATCAAAAGGAATTCAACAGAATAAAAAAACCCCCTAAAATAAACAACCCAAATCTCGAAAAGCCAAACTGCTAGTTTTACGTAGGAATTATTTTGAACTGTATTTTCATTTTGCTTGAATGTCTGGCCAAAATATTTGCTGTAGATTGCTGAAAGGTTTCTCTCTACTGGCAGAGTGAATTTATTTTCGTGTGTATAGTTAAAAAAAAAACAAACCCCAAATGTGGGGAGTAAAGTTGCCATTTTTAATGGAAAATAGGAATTATTCTCATCACACTTATTGAAATTTGATTACTCAGCATGTATATTGGACTTAAGATCTACTCGTGTGAGTATGGGTCATAGGGTCAGGTGTTCCTATGTGACTCATCTTCCCTGCCCACAAGAAGCAAAACTTTTTAGACTTGTGCCCAACAGGGCAAGATCTGAGTAGGATTGTTTCTATTGCTAGAGAAAAATGATGGATGTTAATTTAAGTTCGTATAATCCCAGTAATCACTTGACTTATTGCCTAGGAAAACTTAAGACCTTTCAGGTTCTTCTTTCTGCCAAAAGCTGAGATCATGGTTTCTAAACTCTGTTGCTTTGTACCGATAGGCAGGTGCTAATCATTTCCATACAGCTAAACCATAATTTGCTGGCCTCCTCCATAAAACATACCAGCTTTTCACAGTGCCCTTTTCTATGTGCTGCTTTACAAGGGAACTGTAACTAACAATTAAACCAGCATGTAATATATTATTTTCTTAGTTTATAGAAGATTGCTTTATGGGGCAGCATATTAACAAGAGATGCCTGGAGGTATGTGGTTCACAGTGTCCAGCCCTTCATTGCTTCAGGTTTATGCACAGATCTGAACATACAACCCTCATTGATAACCAGGCTGCAAATGGCTCTGTTGAGTAATTGCAGCATTAGTCTTTTCTAACTGAAGCTTCAAAGTAATTTCAGCTTTTTATAATTACAGAGCTAGCAGACTGCAATCATTTCCAAATGTTTTGGAGCTGATTTTAAATCTGATCTGCAACATGTAGTTAAGATAAATCTCAAAGACCCAGATCCTAAATAAATGCTTTGGCAGGTGGACCTTTTTTTTTGTTGGGTAAAACCTATTGAGGACATCTTCATTCAGGCATATAAGGTTTACACTGGCCACAAAGTGGCCTGGATAAAGGAACAGCTCTGAAGGGGAGAGGTGGAGAGGAGATGAAGAGAGGATACACAGACATGTCCAAACTTGTGATATTAGGAACATTTTGATGACAGTTTTGATGCAAGCTTTTTTAGAAAAATAGAGCATGCTGACTCACTAGTTCATTCTTGATATTTGTGCATAAGTAAGCTTGAAAACTGGGCTGAGGGACACAGAAGATGGCCATTATCTCAATTGTCTGATCCTGGTGCCCTAGTCTTAATGTCTTTCCCAGTAAAGCTTCTCATGGCCGAATGTAGGGCTGGATATATTCATGCACTTGACATATTCATCCAGTGAATAACCCTCAACTGCTTTTCAGGGATGTAAAGCTTCAATTACTGCGTCTAGGATTATGAAAAATAAATCATGATCTCCATTGTTTCTCAGATTGCCTGAAAGCTATAGGAAGCTATGTTATAGGGGGAGAGCTTGGGAGCTATTAGAGAATACCTGGAAAAGAAGAGGGGAAAAATGATGTAACTGATTCTGGCCTGGCAGTTAGTTAACTATGAATCTGACCTGTGGTATGGGGAGGGAACTGAGGAGGTTCCTGGCCAGCCCAAGGGAAGATGATCAGGTTAAAAATCTTTGCACTGGAAATAAAACACAGGAATGGGAGGAAGGAGTAATGTGCAAATAGCAGCTGACTCCAGAGCTGAGTAGAACTAGCAAAGGTTTGCTTTATTCCTTCCCATTTTCATGGTACTACAGGAGGGCTTGGTCCTGCTGGTAGTTAAGTTCTTTGCATCTTCTCTTTCAAGGAACTGAAGCATGTGAATATTTCTGCATAACTCATGAGGGAACCATGCATGCTTGTGGTGACAATAGCTTTTTGAAACTGAGTTTCTCAAACAGAAGGGTTCTAAGAAATGTAGATTTATGTGGGAGGTAAAGGTCCTCAGGGATTTCAAATAAGAGAAGAGCAGTGCTAGTGGTACCCTATGGCCCTTTAGCTCCAAACCGTGCCTGTAAGATGGATGATGAGGAGTGCTGGTTAAGTTG
Organism: Brachypteracias leptosomus; assembly: GCA_013401335.1. Taxonomy (NCBI): domain Eukaryota; kingdom Metazoa; phylum Chordata; class Aves; order Coraciiformes; family Brachypteraciidae; genus Brachypteracias; species Brachypteracias leptosomus. Next base: position 10,933 of record VYZX01021029.1, on the reverse strand, counting down.
GTGAGGGAAAAGTGTGGTTCTGCTTACTGTATGGTTTGAGCAAGGTGCTGTTGAGCTTGATTTCTCCCACTTTATACTTAACACCTTGAAAATCAGGTGCAAAGTACCTTTGCCTCCTTTCCTGCAAACCTTCCTTATCTATGGCATCATCTTGAGACTGGCACTCAAGGATATCATCTTGCCTCTCTGTATATATTTTCAATGTGAAAACTATCTTTTATTGGAAACAAGAGTTTTATTTAAAATAAGAGAGCAAAGAATTTTGATCTTTTTATGAAGCTGATCCAAGCCTTCAAAGTGTTTTGATAATTGTGTTTATGGCTAAAAGATTGATTATTGAAGTCTGTGTTAGCATATACTTTTTAGTATGAAGTAATGGCTCATTACAAACCAGCTCAGGAATGCTTTTGAGTTTTTAGGAATTTTTTGAAGCTGGATGAGGAGAGAAGAGTATGAGGCACTAAGTTTAACATTTCAGAACATCTGGATTTGTTCTATGATTTATTTTTTTAATGTGTTTTCCATGAGTCTAGTTAAACAACCACATGGCTTGATGGCAAAATGAATGCAAGTGTAGCGTTTGGAAGGGGACCCTGGATAAAAGTTTGCCTTGCTAACTAGAGTCAAGTGACACGGTTGTGTTTCTGGTTAGGTCATGTGGATTCACAGAAAGAGCCCTTCTTGGCTGCTGCTGTTCCTCTTCTCTGCCAAGAGCTGCTAAACATAAAGCAGGCAAAGGAAGTACTAAATTACAGAACACCTAATCTTTAGTCCTTTGTTAAATCTCAAATGAGTCTCCCAGATCTCATAAACTAGAAACAAGGACAACACAGAAGGCCAACCACAAGAAAGCCTAGGACCTGCACCTGAACAAAGGGTCTCCTGTGGCTGCAGGGCCAGGAGCAGAGAGGGGGGACTCTGATAATGCCTTTTTTAGGCTTGTGCTATTACTGTGCTGTTGAAAGAGTTGTTCTTCTGATGGGCTGCCAACACACCAGCAAGGTATAGCAAAAGCTGGTCCCCATTTAGCTCCTATCAATTTTGAGCAGACTGAGGTATCTTTTTATAGTAAATAGATATGTTATATTGCTGTGAAATTCACAAGGATTTCGTTGCTGATAGTCACTGGCAGAGGTGATCATTTAGGTGCAACTCAGCTTGCAAGTGACCTTTAACCATTGCTCTTTGCCCTTCCCCCTGGCATCCTTTTTCTCATACCTGTTTTTCCCCCTTCTCTCTCTTCCAAGCATGTCTGTTTATCCTGTTGCTGCTTTCACCTTAGCCCAAATGTTAATAAGGCCTCAGGTCTTCAATCCTGCACTTGTATTAGGAGAGTGGGGCTGACTAAGGTATGATGAGGAGTAACTCAAGGATCATGGGGTCCACCTCCCCCAGAGTTTTACAGCCTTCCCTCTAATCCCTGCCATTCATTGCCATTCTGTCTTAACAGTGACATGCAGTGGCAGCACGATGCAACGGAGGCAGCTGCAGACATCTCACAAACTTTTCCACTGATGTGAACACCTTAAAGGATCTCAGTGCATCTTGTGTCCCTGCATTCTGTCTGTGAGGGTTTCATCACCTGTCCCAGGCCTACAGAGTTGGGCAGAGGTCAATGAAGGCTAAGGGTGGAGTGGCAGGTGGGCAAAAGATAGTACTATCTACAAGGCCAGGATATTTTACTTATTTTCCAGCATATAAGACTAAATATTCTTGTCCTACTGATATCATTGTGATAAGGAATTATCCACTCTGTTCTTCTTTTGTATGATATTGTTCTCTTAATCATCTTATGCATTTTATGTATGTATGCATGTGTAGAACTACTGCAAATTTCTGTTGAGATCCCGCCAACTACAAAATGTCAGTCACTGCTGGGTATAACTTGGGTTTCTTTGCACCTTGGAATGATTTGTAGAGGTAATTCTGCAAAACCTGTATTTCTCAAGAAAGACTGGAAACTGTGTTGAATTGGTCTTTAGAGAATTGATCCTTTGCAAAGCGTTTGCAGGAAGGATTGGATAGCAGTGTTTGTACAGGGAGTGGAGGAGAAAGATTCCTGAGGAAGGAGAGGAGGGAGCCCCAAGGAACAGAATGAAGGATGTTGAGGGAGGGGTGGGCTGCAGGAGGGTAGAGAAAGTCAGGTGTTCGGACCTCAGGATACTTCTTTTGAGGTGAATTCTGTGCCTCAGGGATACCTCTAGTCTGCATGCATGGAAAATAAGGGATGTTAGTGTGTAGATGTGAAAAGGACACTGGAGATGAAGCTGAGGGTAGTGCTATTTGTCTTCAGTGACTTGTACAGATTCCTGAGCTGAGGAGTAGAAGGGTTAACCGCTGTGTGTATTAAGGCTACAAAAAGCTTTTCAACTGGGAACATAAATTACTGAAGCTGCTATTCACAAAAACACATATCAGACATAAAACAACTGCCACAGCTTTTCAGATGTCTTATTGTGCTTCATCTCATGGTGATGACTGGAGTGCTCTGGGACTACTTTTCAAAGTATTCTCCTTTGTATCTCAAGAATACCCAATGGCTCAGCCTTGACATCTATCTTCATATGTAAGGAGACTGATAGGTCACTAGTGACATAGCTACAAACATGTTATCAAGCATCTTCTGATTGCTTCCAAGCAAGTGTTCTTGTCCTGCATAAGACAGCATTTAGATGTTCCTTTCCTGGATATTGTACTGGATTTTTATGTTTTGAATTGTGGGAAGAACAAACATTAGACATTCCCCCTCCCTCTGCTCTGTGATTTGCAGGAAGTCTGAGATCAATGTTTCCAGTGACCACTGGTCTCCCTCATTTCCAGCAGGGTCCCACTCTGAAGTAAATATGCAAAAATTCCAATCCTAGAGTATTGCTGAGGTCCAGGTCTAGAGGGATAATACTCAACTAATCAGATATTAATGCACTTTTGCCCCCTCTGTTTAAAAGCAGCCAGATGCTACCATGGTCTGTATTAAGCTGAACTAAGCAAACAAGAAATTATTGTTGCCGGACCAGGATCTTTTGTTCCCTTCCCAGTCCCAGAACCAGAAACAAATCTCCCTCTTCCACTTTCTATCTGGCTCAGAAGTATGAGCTTATTTAACATCTGCTGGCACAGATACATATCCAGTGTTTTGAATCCCTAAATGCAGCAGTGGAATACCAGCTTTCCCAACCCCAAAGCTTGGATCTACATGGACCTAGTGTCTGAAGCAGGCATAGACGACCTCTCTGCACTGAAAAATAAATCCTTTCACTTTCATGTATTAATTCTTATGTGCTGATATGGCTCAGCCATAAACTTAACTCATAAATGCTGACACATGTACACAAAGGTCAGTTTGAAATCTGTGTTCATTCATAATCCTGGAGAGATTAGCTACTTGTACACACTGGTAAAGTGTCTACTTGCACATTGCTGGGAGGCAGAGCTGATTTTTGGAGGTCTCTGCTCAGTGACACCCAGTTCCAGCAAATTTTCCATGTCCTGCAGGTACCGGGAGGTGAATTCAATCTATTTCTCCCAATCAGTCTGAAACAATGACTCAAAGCTCATGGAGTTTCCACGGTGGTGATTGGGGAAAACCACTTAGGGGATGTTTTTTGTCTTGGTGTTGGAGTGCTTTCACTTAAGTACAGAACCATAAGGATACCAGAAATAAAGTTTTCCTCTAGCTCTTGTTTGAAGCTTGACTAATTTTACAGCAGGCTCCAAGGAGACTGCATGCTGCCTTCTGGGAGGATTTTAAAGTTGAATAATGTTGAGATGAGGCAACACAGTGGTTGTATGGGATGGGGAAGCCTTTCTTGCTTCCACAGGCAAGTGAGGTGCTTCCTTTCTGCAGGGGGTGACTGATTCTCCAGCAGGATGGAGGGATCACAGATGTGGAGCTTTTATGGAGGCTATTGAGCTAAGGATCAAGTAAATGTAAAAGCTAGGGAGCACTTTCATGGAGCAGAGCAATGAGTTCAGATGGCTTTTGGGACAGGTTCAGCTGGCTCAGATGAGCAGCTGGTAGTGTGAGAATGTGATGAAAATAAACAAGATATTGTGGGGAGTCTCAGTTAAGCAGTGGAAAGACAATTCACCTGCTGCATTTGTGACAGGTGAATAAAATACCTTCAGAAAGAACTTGAGGTCAGTTTTTTTTCTGGGATGGAGAGATTAAATCAGAAGCTTACACCTTTCATGGAAGGCACTCAAGCTCTTTTTCACCAAACATTTGGATGTCAACATGAGCAGCTTGAGCCTATGTAAGATTATAGACTTTTTCATGTGTCAGTCAAAATATCCTGGGGAGAAAAATGTCACATTTTTCTTCTGTGTTACTGGCACTCATGTTTTGTAAAACACATAGCTTTTTATTTAAAATAGATTTGCTGATAAAAAAAACCTCTGAACACAAAATATCAGGAAGTTGGCTAGTCTCTAAAAGGGATGCCTGCTGAGAATGTAAAATTAATTTGCTGCATGTGAAAAATGCTGACTGTGGGGACAGATGACAGACAAGGTATTTGAAAGAATAGCATGGACAAGTTTCCTCTATCTTGCCAAGCGAAATAGTCCAGCTTTGTTCACAAAGGGCTGTTTTCTGGGGCTGGGTTGGTCACTTGATATTTATTCCTTTCATACCTGTTTACTCCTTTCCTAGTCTCTTTTCCGGCACAAAACACTTCTGCATATTTTAAACAAGGACAGCAAATAGGCAGGAGGTTCTGGTCTGAGCCAATGACAGATGCCTCATTCACTTGGTGAATACTGTTGTTGTTCTCTGTAAGATGCTTGGGGTCTTTGGGTAACACACTGATCCAGCTTTCCCACCATGGCAGAGCTCTGCTATTAGGACTTGGTTCATAGGTCCAGCTTAACAGAAACAAAAAAGGGATGTTCTTGGGGTGAATTACTTGTTTCCCTAATTAAACTATAGCTTCATCATTTTTCCACATGTATAAGAAAATAGCATAAGATGTCCTAAATGTACCAGGCCCAAGAGCTTAGCAGAAATGGAACAGACCAAAGCTGCTGATTGTGGCCTCCACAACATCCTCCTTATTTGTCTGGCATCCAACTGCACTTACTTACAGAGTCCTTTCTCTAATGTAAGTGCAGCCCCAGGGGTGTAATTTCACTTTTAGGATATGGTTTGGTAGTTGGTTATATGATGTCAGGTGCAGAAGATAAAGCCATGACTGTATCTCTGTGGTGCTCAGGTGAATTTCACTTCTGGGTTAAAGCAAGCTATGGGTCTCCTGATCTGCCCTAGATTTACACTGATACAAAATGTGGAGAGCTAAGTGCTTAATTGCAAATTTAAGGCAAGAATGAATAAGTAAAAGCATATCCATATTTTTATTTTCAAAAGAAGATTTGAGGTACGTGCTTCAACCTACCTCTGTGATTAACACCTGTGGGATCCAGCTTGGAGGAGAGGAACCAGAAGATCCAAACTGTAGTTTCAGGGTTCTTAAGGCTTCTTGGTTGAACTGAACATTGCTTCAAATTGATTGTTAAATCAGAGAGCGTGGGTGTAGCTCATTCCATTATAATCCCCACAAATTGCTTTGTAATCGAAAGCTTTTGTTCCAGTGTCAAGTGGTTAAGCACCAAGTAAGAAGATCTATTTTACAAGACCAGACAAGATCTGACAGACAGCGGAAACTTAACTTTCAACAAATATAACAATCAACATGAGAGAACCAAAAGGTCCTCATTAAGCACTGCTGTTTTTAATTAATTGGTCCTTCAGATTTACTTCTTTAAAGCTGCTAACAGCCTTAAGCCTTTCCTAGATTAATTACAAAAGACGAGCAAATCACAATAATTAGTTTAGCCTCAGGCTCTTGCTAGGCCTCTGACCTATGTGTGTAGGTTTGCTCCATGCAGTGTAGACAGGGGGAAGCAATTTGCCTTCTTGTCTTGTTTCTGAATCAGAATTTCTGGCAGGAAGTGGTTTTTTATTTTCTTCAGTTGTTGAAAAGTGTAATTTTCCTTCCCCTAATATATTCTTGTCACTTAGTTTAAAATGATCCCTCTGCTGTAACGACTCCCACTTGGGCTGGAAACCCTCCTTCACCAACAACAGCTCAGTCAGTGATGATGACTTTCAAGGCTTGTAATTCTTGGCTTATGGGGCCTACAGACTCAGGGAAGTATCATTAAAAATGAATCATGCTGCTCCCCTGGGGATGTGCTTGCTTCCCGGGATGCACATTAATGTGAATCCATCACCCCTCCCTTGTCGCAGAGGGCTGGTAAGTCAACAGTGCAATGTAAGAATGAATTTCAAAGAGGAACATATATATGTACCTATTCATAAAGGGAGGGAGAGACTTTCTGTGTGTGCCTGTAAGAGGCAGATCTGTCATTGCACTGAGAAACTTGCTCTTTAGGTTTTTTCCCGTCTGATTCATGCTTTCATTTGTGACTCGATGCAGACTTTTGTGGCCATCTCTATTCCCTTCATTCATGAGACAAATTCTCCTATTTCAACAGTCATTCCCTTGATTTCAAAGAGTCTCTTGACAGTGTAATGGGAAAGCATGCTTATCTTGCCTGGAAACTGTGTGCCTCAGTTTCCCTACCTGCTAAATGGGCACAGTACCACCCCTTGGAGATAAGCTACAGGTCTTGACTTACTCATTCTGTAAATTGCTTTGAGATCCTAGGCTGATAGGGAGATAAGGGAAAATTATTGCTGTTTGCCCTCTTGATTAGATAATCATCTGCTTAATTTCCTGTGAGTTCAATGAGACTTATCAAGGCACCTAAGAATTATGTTAAACTGTGGTTTAAGTGGTGACATCATCACTGTGCTGTACTGTATGACAAAATCAAGTGTGACTGTGGATAACCACTGAAAAATGTTGTTCTAAGATCCCTGCTGTGCTCCTCCATGGGTTTTTTTCTGGAGGTGATGTTAAGTGGGCTGCCTGCTCCCTATGCCCTGCGGGCAAGAGGCTCCATCACTGCAAAACTTTTTATCCCAGAAGCAGGATGCAGTCCTGCTGCCAAGAGAGGAGAATCCACTGCAGAGGTACTTTCCAAGCACAGTAGTGCTGTGTTAGCACAACATACTGCTGAATATTTTTCTCCTGAAAACGAAAGGAGGTTAAATTCTTTACTAGAGCTTTTGGGTTCCCTATTCCCACCTGTCTGCCCTCTGTCTCACTGCTGCTGGCTGCAAGTTTAAAAGGTGTACTTGTTACTTATTTCAATTTATTTTTAATACTCTTAAGATGTCTTCTTTCAGGTTGGAACAGGCACAGCTGAGTGCTGAACTGCTGGACATCTGTGCTATTTCTTGCTAAAAACATTCTCATCAGATCGGACAAAAGTGGTAGAAACCAATGATTATTTCATCCTAAATAGGGACTAGCTACATTGGGGTGAATCTGCACTTGGAAGAGGCTTTGCTCAACTCTAGGACAGTTGGTATCATTAATGTCACAGCAGTAATTGATCATTGGGATGGAGTCAGACAACCCAAGCTCACTGCTTCCCGTTCCCTCTGGGTCCATGAAGAAAATCTTGTCCAGCACAGCTAAGCCACTTCCCTTTTATTGCTCTGACGGAAAGAAAAGGATCCTTATCTCTCTAAACTTGAAGTGTAATGGGAAGCAAACAGGGGCCTTCCTCTTCCTTCTACTTATCATTTCTTTGTCCCTCTAAATTTGTCTCTGTCCCTGGACCTTAACCTCCCACTCCAAGGGCAGGACAGGGCAGGCTGATAAGATGGCTCTGAAACCACTGGTATTGAAGCAATTATTCAGCAGCTGCAGCCCTCTGCAGCTGAGCAGAGATTACCATCTCTATCCCTGGGAAAACTCTCTTCATGTGTCCTTAATGTATCCTGCCCTGCAGACCTTATTTATGGCACCTTCTGGCTGGATTACCAAAGTGACGCAGCCCTGGGATCTTTAACTGCTCTTTCTTGGACTCTCTCCTCAAAACCAAGGTAATGTGGTGTTTGGGTTTTTTTTTTTTCCTTCCCTATCTACAACTGCTTATGCTTAATCCTGCTCATGGGATAGCAACACTCCCACTCGCTTCAAAGAGCTGGTCCTGTGTATTTGCTGTCCTCTGAGAATATGTGCAGAGTGACACAGGCAGACTAGTGCTGCCGAGAGCTGCTCTGCTGCATGTATGCTAATATTGCCTTAGTTAATAGCTCAGATTCATAGCTAATTTGAATGCAGTTGGGGAAATGCTGTCTGCAGTACTTCTACGGGTTTGTAAAATTCTCCGCCTGTAGTTTCTAGGCACAAATTGCTGCAGAATGTAGATTTTATACTTCATGTTTTGCAAACCTGCCCCAGCAGTGTGATCAGTCCCCAAGACTGGGAGTGCAACCCCAAGTATTTGTATTCACCCTCAATTCAAAGTTCAAGAAACCTGGAAGAATCATGAAATTGTCACCAGTTTTAAGCACTGAAGTCAGGGAAGTTTTGATACATGGTCCAAAAGTTAAAAGCAGAAATGAGGGTCATCTTTTGGGGTATTTTTTTTCCACTATGTATTTACTGGTACTGTCCCAATAGCTGCCACCAAGAATACACTTAGTCAATAAGAGAACCCACAATAGGGTTTTTAACTTCTATGAATTGACGCTCAGTTATCTGGTATATGAAACGGCTGCAGTAATACAGCAACCTGCTGCACTCTCCAGATCTCTCTCCTGTGACTGCATGTGTTTAAGAAGCTCTTACCTCTCTAAGCTTCATCACATTTGTTTGTTGCTGCAATCTCCTTATCAAGCTGTTGGGATGGGAAGGAGGTGATGAGAAGCGTGAGGAGACTGCATGTACAGAAAACAGCAAGACAAAAATCACTTCTCCAAAACTTTCTAGGTGAGAGTGTTCTCTCCTTCAGGAAAGAAAAGCCCTATATGATTCTCAAACCTTTCAGTAGGGAGATTTAAAAAGTAAATCCAGCAAAGTCAAAAAGCACCCAAAAAATATTAAAACCAAAGCCCCTGATGATAACCATGCAGTGCTGCTGGCAAGATACAACTGACACAGAGGAAAAATGTTCTTGCAATTTTTTTTTTTTCCAAAAAAGCAGTAGTTGAAAGACCTTAAATCAATAATTGAACTTCTGCTTTCATATACACCTGGCATGTCTGCTCTTAGTGCTGCTCATCCAGATATGTGTGGGCATGGGGGTGTGGAGAGGCTTGTGCTGGGACAGGGCAGGTGGGGAGATCTGGTCTTTTTTTCTGAGTTACAGATTTAGCAATAAACAATAATGATTTTGCCTTTATACAAGCAACAGCAGGGGAAACAAAACAAAACCTTTGCCTCGTTTCCTGTTGTGTTTTTGAGGTTTCTTACCAACACTGAAAACCACAGTTCATTACGGGAAGTTTTAGTGGTCTATCTCTGTCAGTGTTTTAAATCAGTACCTGGCATCAGCAAATGAGACACTTTTCCCTTGAAGCAGGAGGGGAATTTCACTCTTTTATGTGTGTTTTGTTTGAGAAATTGTGTATTCACATTTCTTGTCAAGTTTCTCATTTATAAGCATTGTGAAAAGCTACATTAACAAAACCAAGAACGTTTTGAATGCTTTCCTTCAAGTTTGATGAATAACACTTCACCAGTAATCTGCCTGCTTGGCAGGGGCTTGGGAGCACGGCAGTTGCTGGTCTGTTGTCAGCTTGGTTTTATATCACAGCCTCTTTGTAGAGGCATTAGTTTTCATCAATGCACTTGTTCTGGAGAAAGTTATGAGCCTGAGATGCTGGTAAACTTTTATGAAGCTAGTAGGCTTATGTTTTATACTGTCTAGGTTGCTGGGATGGCATTGTGGGAGGTGCCACACAAATACAGGAGTAACTGTGGCTCCTCAAAATGTGTTGTAGACTGGAAGAGCTAGCAGGTAAATGAAACACAACTTCTTAGGGTGAGTGAAAATTTCTTCATAATTAACAGGAAGTGGCAATCAACCAGAAGCTCCTGCTGACCTTCAGTTTGCTCTCTGTGTGCGTGGTATTGCAGAGGTTCTGCTCATGTGTTGGAGAAGATGGGTTGGGAGGCTATGGTTAGAGTATGACTGGAGAAAACACCACCTCTCCCAGCGGGGTGGCAAGGCTGGACTGAGCCCCATCTTTTTCACTACCTCGTTTGTGACTCAGAAGAACCCTGTTTAGTCTTTCCTCCTCAGCTGCCTGTCTTCAAAAGGAATAGGACTGGTGGTATTAACCTGATTTTGTGGAGTACCCTGAGATAATCAGATGAGAATAAGCACAAGAAGGCAGTGATGCCACAGGGTTCCCTGAACAACTGTGTCCCTCATTGGCTGTGGGCTCTTCTCTGAGCAGCCACACTTTGATCAAAGCCAAGCCTCTCTCTCAGCTGCTATAAGATGCTTGCACTGTGAAGAAACCTGTTTGTATGGGATTATTCATAAGAACTGGCCTGGTCCCAAATTATTTCACACAGGCTAGCAAAAGTCAACCAGCAGCACCAGTTTGGACTGACCCTGCTTGATCTGGGAGGACCAACATCTCTCTGGTGGGTTGTTGGCTATGCCAGCAGGGGACTGCTGGAAAGACTGTTACTTTTTGTTTACTTGAGTCACTCAGATGTGGAGGTCTCTGTTACTCACTTGCTTGGGTTTCCTACATTACAGGGTTTCTCAGCTCAGTCAGCCAGATCCAGCAGTGAGGTTGGCAGCTGCATGGCCAGCGTGCATGTAGGAACATGTCCCCTTCATCTCCTGGCTTCCTGCGGCTCCTGGTGCCACCTTCAGATGCCTTATCTCTCTGAAGGGATCTTGGCTCCTATATACAGGAGAATTGGACAAGAATAGATTCATTTTGAGGAAGAGCAAGTGGAAATCTGTAACAGGCTGGTAGGGTCCTGCTCCAGTGCTTTGCAGACACAGCTGTCATGGCTTGGGCAACACAGTCCTTGGATTTCACAGAATCACAGAA